>JAJHUR010136525.1:0-49568 GCA_027495735.1 Lutjanus campechanus
CTTTTTAGTTTAATTTTCCTTATTCAACAAATGGCTCCATCAGACAAAATATGTTAAATGTGGTGCAATGCTTAATTAACAATTAATACAATTAGTTAAATTCTAAATATGGATTAATTGATTGATGATTAATCACAATATCCCTAGTATGCACACATACAATATTTATATTTTAACATATTATAATAATATAATATTAAAATTGAGTACTTGTGTAAAAATGTACTGTAAAAGTAAAGGGTAGTTCATTGTGTGCATTATATTTGGAAATTATTTTTTTCCAAAATAATAACAAGCAACTTTGGGTAGAAGAAATATTTGTTACAAATGTATTATTGGTTAATTTGCACTTTGTGAATCCTGATGTGATGGCGTGCATCTTTATTATGGGTGGTCAGTCTTTAGCCGAGTGAATTAAACTCATATGTAAAACATGACATCACCCACTCATGGTCCAGCACACCGGTGGCAGTCCCTCCATCAAACTGCTGCTGCTGCAGGATGCTTTCAAAGTCCTCCATCCGCTGCTCCAGGTTCCTCATGTGAGCCGGCAGGTGACAGTTGAGGAAGCACACCGGGTGGCCGAACATTGTCATCCTCGCACTGACGCCCCCTTTATTCCCCTTAGAGTGACAGAAAAGGGCAAAGAGAGGACACGTTGAGAAGAAGATCTCTTATGTATAGCATTTTTTAATGTAATTAAAAAAGAAACATGGCATGTATCAACCATATCTGTGTTCAGGGACAACGTCAGGACATTTTTTCTACCCCTGAGTCACAGAACCAGAAAGCCAGACAGCCTGCTGCTGCACTGACCTCAAAGAGAAGGAGACTGCACCAGCAGCAGCCAGGGGTGATGCTGACATCAACACGCGCGGGAAGGTCACACACTGACATATGCACCCATGCACAGAGAGGGAGCACACACACACACTTACACCACCTTTCAACACCCTGACCCCCTCCCCTAAACCCCACTGACACAAACCCACCACAAATTTTGCAACGTGATAAATCAGAGTCAGAGGGATGGTCTTTAATGCGCAGCACGTACCCAATATCCCCCAAGTCCTGTGCGTGTACTCTGTGTCTGCACACCTCTGAGGAATGGAAGATGGCAGAATTTAGAGAAAACCAGCAGCAGCACTCCCTGCATACGCTGGGACGCCACCTAAACAAATGGAACATGTGAAAAACAATATATCAACATCAGAGGCGGCAAAAGTACACACATTCTGTACTCAAGTAGAAGTACAGATATTTATTTTAAAAAACACTGGTAAAAATAGAAGTACTGACCCAACTTCTTTACTCAGGTAAAAGAAAAAGTACAGACTAAAAGTATAAAAGTTGGAAAACAGAAAGGCCGTTTCTGTGCAAAGCTAAATGAACCTCATCTTTTCCCTTGAGCCTCACTTTCTTTTCTGTTTCATGTTGTTACGTATTTTTTTGTCTTGATGTATCGCTTTTGTCTTCCTACGTCCTTTTTGTAGTTTTTCATCTTGTTACGTCTTATATGTCATTTTTGTCTCATTACAAATTTTGCGTTGTTCTTTGTCTTTTTACATGATTTTTGTCTCGTTACATCTTTTACGTTGTTTTTCGTCTTGTTTACACCTTTTTTGTTGTTTTTCGCTCTCTTACGTGTATTTTGTCTTGTTACATCTTTTTTGTCTTGTTGCATCTTTCATGTTGTTTTTTTTGTCTTGTTGCGTCTTTTTTGTTGTTTTTGTCTTGTTATGTCTTATATGTTTTTCGTGTTGTTACGTCTTTTTTGTCTTATTGGATCTTTTATGTTGTTTTTTGTGTTAGTATGTCTTTTTCATCTTGTTATGTCTCTTATGTTGTTTTTTGTCTTGCTACATCTTCTGCAATGGCACAAAATAATCAATGATTGCACTCAAATTCATTAAAACTAAAGTAACGAGCCTGTTTGAAAATGTAAGGGGTAGAAAGTACAGTATACAGTATTTGTGCTCAAATATAGGGAGTAAAAGTAAAAAGTTGCCAGAAAAATAAATACTCAGAAAAATCTACAGAAAATTCTACTTATGTACAGTAATAAAGTATTTTTACTCAGTTATTTCCCGCCTCTGTTCAACATGGCAAATTGGATTTTATACTGGCTAAAAAGTAGAATTGGATCAGATTTAACTTTGTACTGACCAAAACATATCCAAAAGGACTGAGTGTGTCCATGCAAAGGTCGCTCCACTGGTCTGAAAAAAGAACATCCTTCAGCCGCTTGTTTATCATGGAGTTGACCTCCTGGAGTCTGTGTGGTGCCAAAGAAGAAGGGAACTGTCATTAACAAGTGAGAACGAAGCGTCAATAAAAAGGACAGTGATGGCTACAGGAGGGGACGGATCAAAGTGGACACAGATGACTGAGTGGGCACTCCCGCCTGTCTCTCTGGCACTGCTGAGCTGAGCTGGTAGAAATACTTGCTTACCCGATGATAAACATGTCAACGCTCCCATCTGAAGCATTTGGTCCAAACAGAGAAGTGATGTCATCTGGCGGGACAGCTGATCCCACGTTCCAAGTGACGATGTACACCCTTTCAGAGGACAGAAACAACAGTGGACATGCTGCATTAGATTTAAGTAGGACTGTATATATTATAGAGTGAAAGAGGACATAATCTGCGCTGTAATCCTCAGAGAAATGCCTCTCATCAGTGCTGCTGCTGGATATAGAAAAAAGATAAGCACAATTAAGCACCTCTCTGTACCTCGACGATGATGACTAAGGTGTGCGCATGTGAGAGTGTGAGTGTGACTGCTGGGAAAGCGAAAGAGAAGAAGAAAACTGTCCTTTGAAATTACACTAACAGCCAACAGGAGCAACTCATCAGGGCTACAGCTAACATTTGTATTTATTATTGATTAATCTCTTGATTATTTTCTTAATCAATCAGTCATTTGCACACTGAAGAATTCTCTAAATTATAAGCCTGATATTGGCCTATCACAGCTATATATCGGCCTATATTGGTATATGTTGTCCAATAATAGAATAGAATGATAATTTTTACATCATAATTCTCCTTTTCATTGAAAAACATATTAAAATAATTATGGTGTGAGTTTTGCAGGGATCTTTACCAAACAATTTTTTTTTGTAAGTCTGTTGAATATGATGCGTACGCCAGGACATCTCTGCAGCATGACAATATTTAATCTAAAATGGTATTTGGACACACATTTCACCTTTAACAAATATTGTGCTTTCTGCAATTCCAGCGATGTCACTGGATGAACAAATGTTTGCAGAATTAGAACTCAGTTGACTACATTTACCATCAACATTTACTAAAAAGCAACATGAAAAGTGTCAAATTTCCCTTTAATGTCAGAAATCGCCAAATCTACATTTTTCTTTACAGAATCTAATTTTCACACAACATACTCATGGTAATGCTTTTGAGCACAATCTTTAAAACAGCACCTGATTACAGTGATATAACAGAGCCCTGGTGATAAAATAAAATGAATAAAAAAGAGAAGAAAACATTATTAATGTGATGAAGTTTTCCATGCAAGAAGATTTTCATACCATACTGACATGAATGGATGTACTTTAATATGTAAAGTATATGAGATTTTGTAGCTAAAACATGCAAATCCACCAGTATGGTGTGTTAGAATATAATCTATGTGGTGAGAAAAGTGTGTTTGAGAGTGACAGTAGGACTGGCAGAGGGTTGCTGCTGCCGTCTGTTTCCTCCGTCATATAAACACAGCTCCACAAATTTAAACAGAGCTTTTTTACAGGCAGCCGTTGCTCATGAGCGAGGCACACAATAAAAGTGTGCCTCTGGGAAGTCTGCCAACAAAATATGGCTGTGTCACTCTGTCAGCTTCACAAAGCTCTTAGTGAAATTTGCAGCTTTGATTCATGTGACGTGGTGTGGCACACAGCAGCCTTCTGCAGGACAGCTCCTGACTACAGCTATACGTAGACGCGACAGCGAGCAACATTCACAGGCAAAGTGATATAAAAATGTTTTAATAAAGCTGTTGTCGTTTGTCTCACCTGAAGTCGTTGTTCTCTCCTGGCTTCTCAGACTGCACTTGACTTGGTGTTGAGCTCCCAGGTGAGGGGGTCCTCTGTGGCTGTGGACTGAGGCCGGGTTTGGGGCTGAGGCTGGGGTTGGGGCTCAGGTAAGGCTGGCTGGTGTAAGATTGAGGGCTGTGGGGACTCTGAGGACTGTGGAGGGGGACGGAGGACGACTCTGTCGGGGAATGCGGCAGGACGTTGGCACTCTGAGGTCCTGGGATGCAAACTGGGATCAAGTGTATTTCCTTGGAGGGATCCACTGAGATTCTAGTCGTCTTTGGAGCAAGTTTAGTTCCAAGAGCGGTCGGTCTGGGCCGGCTTATGCTCGCCAGTGTCATTGGAGTGGACCCAGATTTTGGATGCCCTGACTGCCTTTGGTTGGTCAGGTTCGTAGGTGATACTGCAGCCTGCACGGGGCTCAACGCTGGCGGTTTCTTGAACGCCTCTGATGGGCTGATGAGAGGTGGTTCCCGGATTGCAAGCTGTGGAGGTAAACCTGGACCGGCTCCAATCAATGCACAGGGACCAGGTGGCACTTTGGGCCCACAAGGCTCAGTGCTGATTTGCTTCTGCTGCACGCGATCCATCAACCTGCAACAAGCAATGTGTGGATAATTATAACACAACAATCTGAGATAAAAACAAGATAGTGTGGCTCACAGAGACTTCAGTGTTCTTTGCTGTTCACCACATCTTGCAGCTGCCTTAGGTCACCGGGGCCAGATTACAAAGAAAATCTTAGCTAACTTCAGGGATCTTATCTTATTTCACTTTATTCTATCTTATCTCTGGTTAGGGAATCCTAAATACTCAATCTATCATCGCTTATCAGTATTTGTCTTTTACCTAGCAACCAATGCTACTTTTTTTTTTCTCGCCAAGCAAAACTTTGTGACAGTTGTTTTGTCTCACTGAAACTGAAACATCCATTAAAAAATAAAAAAATAAACAAAATCAATGATGGTCACTGTTAGTCTTGGTAACATCTGTAGAGAAATTGATAGATGTTCCTTTTGGGAAATTTACAACAATGCTATCTTGAGAGAATAAATAAAAATACTGGGCTAAGATATCAGAAACAGTCTCCACTGTATCTGGCATCTATTGTGTAAAATCAGTAAAAAAAAAATTTTTTAAATCAGTCAAATAGATCAAAAGTTAGATAACGCTACCATCAGCTACTGTTAGCTAACACTGCTGTTAGCTACTGTTAGCAAACACTATCATTGGCAAATGTTAGCTAACACTACTGTTAGTGACTGTTAGCTAACGCTACTGTTAGCTAGTTAGTTAGTTAGCTACTACTACAGGTGGGAAGTGGACATAGGACGGCTTAACAGTTTTCTTAAAGCTAAAAGAGTTTATTCAAGATTCTGGGAGGTCAGGATGCTTGTGTAATAAACATTTCACACTGCAGTTAACTACTGTTGGCGAAACCGACTGTTACTAAACACTACCATTAACTATGGTTAGCCAGTGAGTAAGTTAGCTAATATTACAGGTGGAAAAGGAACATTACGACATCCTAAGAATTATCCTAAACTTGAGAGAGCTTATTTAGGATTTTGGGAAGTTAGGATGCTTGTGTAATAAACATTTCACTGTACAGCCAGTTAATAAGTTAGCTACTACTACAGTTGGAAAGTCAACATTAACACAGCTTCCCAGTTATCTTAAAGGTGGAAGAGTTTAAGAGTCTGGGATGTTAGGAAGCCTGTGTCATGCCCTTTTATTATCTTAAGTTAGAAAGGGAACATTGAACATCCCAAAATCAATTCCTAACCCTAATTACCATCGTTACCAACCAATTAAGATAGGATTTGCAAGTTAGGAAGTTTCTGAAATACTGCAAGCGTCAACATCAGTCAGTGAGTCCTTGATAAACAGGTGAAACAGCAGTCGACCTGCCTGCATTGAGTAGAGGCAGAACATAATGATCACATTACACTGAGCACCTGTCTACATCACACTCCTCAGGCATCACTGATGACGTTACCGTGAGAAGGCAAACTGTGCTGAGGCAGTGCTGGAACAAAAACTTAGATCTTTTACTGAAATAAAGGTCACATATTGTGCAAAATACATGTTTTGATGTTTTTTTTTAACAAAAATATGTGCCTCTACTGTGTCCAAAGACTCCCAAAACATGAGAAAAAACCATTCTCTCTACTTTTTGCTTGCTCCCCCTTTCAGAAAATGTTTGTTACAGAATGCCAGTCAGATGTTTCTCCCCTTATGATGTCACAAAGGGCTTGGCTCCACCGTCCTGCCCCCCGAATACCAGGGGTACATTCAATCTGAAAACAGTATGCACCGTTTTGCTGCGGTTTCCAGATTGAACCACATGTTTTCTCAAAACGGTGGCCAACAGACTTTGAAATATGTTTTTTTATTAAAGCATGTAATCAGATTCTATTAGAACCACCATATAAAAGTATGAACATGAAAATGATATCACTCATTGCATTCAATGCATCAAAATATACAAAGTAAATAATAGCTTGATATTATATATCTAGACACCCTTTCCCTAAAATAATATACTGTAAATTCTCAAGTAAAGCAAAAAAATATGATGATCCTATATACTAATATAACAACAGTAGGGCTGACAAAATCAATTATCACAACATTTTTGACCACATACCTTGATATTGCAACAATATTGCAGGGATGAGATGAGTATTAGTACCTTCACAAAATTTGAATGAAATATTGATAATTAGTCACTGATAACGTGGATACAATGACTATGTGGGTAAAGGCAAATAATAGAACAGCTAGAACAATCTGGTAAATTCATGAAATCACATCACTTTACTGTTATGCAGTCTTTAAAACCAGAAAAAGACAACATGCAGGCCATATCATGATATAATGATATCCAAAATTGAAGATTAATATATTACCCAACACTACTGTCATAAAAAGTGTGGTAGAGTAAAAATATAAAGTAGCATAAAGTTATGTTCCACCCCCGGGCTGAAGAACTAACTTTGGACTTCTGTCCTGGATTATATCCTTGTTGCCTAGCAACATTAATTAGCCCCTGACCCTTTTTACCAAGCAAAAGGCAGAAGTGTTGGTGATAATTATGGGATGGTATCACAGAGTAAAGCGCTTTATTGCTCCCCGCTCAAATGCCATTTGATCTCTTTGTCTTGCTCAAGACACCGGACTGAGTGGGGACACACAGCTGCAGATAATGGAGACACATCAGACAATGTCAACAGACAGCGTAGGTCACCAGGAGGAGGCTCTGACAGCAGGACAAGGGCCTCCCACCATTTTGTTCATGTGCCCTCCCACACAGATATTATACACCTCCGTTTTAATCATTCATGAGATGCTAATTGTGATCTCTTTTCTTTCATGTGACCACAGTAGTAACAGAGCTGTGAGTCATGGTGATGATCAGACAGGTTTGCATTGAATTCACTTTAAAAACTTTCACAGCTTTAATATCAGAGAACAAGTGGGCCCTTTTTTGTATTTCACAGTGCATGATGAGGCTGCAAGTCTGAATGACAGCTCCATCATACACAAAGAAGGTGAAAACCAAAAAAAAAAAAAAAAAAAAAAAAAAAAAAAAAAAAAAAAAAAAAAAAACACCAGGAAGCACAATTTCACATGCAAAATCAACACAAACACGAAGCTGCAGCGGCCAGGTGCAAACATCTGTCTTACCTTTCGTGCGTTTTTTTTTTTAATTTCCAAGGTGAACCGTAAAGGTGATCTCACACATTCACACAGAGGAGGAGATGAGTAGCATCAGTCTCCGTTTTTTTTCTCGCCCGCCAGTCAACGCGACGGGAGCGTCCGTCACTTAAAGGACGATGATCGATGTCTGGTCCGGAGACACACCGGCCGGCCGACCCAGCCAGTCTGCAGGACGGATACACGACCCGTCGACGTGTCCGTGTCGGTGCAGACCGCCGCCGCAGGGCTGTCAGGACAGGAGGCGGTCACGCTTGATGTGTCCGGACTCATGCATGTTGATGTTTGGACTAAAACACAAGAGCTGATTATTCCTCCTCATCCTACTTATCAGTGTCTACACTACAGCGCAGCGCAGTTGGCCGGAGCAGCTGTGCACTTTTCTGCACCTCCTCCTCCTCCTGCTGCTCCTGCTCACCGGCCGTACACCGACCGACCCATCACTCTCTCTCTCTCTGAGTGCACTCTGGGTAAAAACATGTGGGCACCTGGGGGGGCGGGCAGAGGCAAAACAAAAATCAGCTGCCAAAGTGCAGCCGTGCAGAAATAATTGAGCATCTGTCCGATCAGTGACGCATTAATCTGACACCAGTGCGTCACTGATTGTCACTGAATTGATCAGCAAGCCAATAATTAAACTTCAGCCTGGCAAGGCTACTTATCAGGTCCATCTATACAGTATAATGCATTAATAAAAGTAATGCTGTGGTTAAAACTGTTGTTGTGCTTGTATTTTATAGAGTTACACTTTTGTAGAGATTAATGTAAAACGCGTTCCTTCAATATAACAGCTTTGAGAGAGCTGCAACTAACCATTATTTTCCTGATTGATTAACTCGTTTATCATTTTCTCAATGAATCGATTAGTTGTTTAGTCGATTCATTTAATAGTTGACAGTGAATCAGTTAATCAACTAATTTTTGCAGCTCTAGGCCTATTTGATGCTCCATGTTTGTGATTCATCATTAAAGGGACAATTCACCCCAGAATCAAAAAGAACATATTGTACCTCTCACCTGCAGTGCTATTTATCCATCTAGATTGTTTTGGTGTCAGTTTCAGTGCTTTGGAGATATCGACCATAGAAATGTTTGCCCACTCAACAGCAATGTCTCCCGCCAAGCATGACCCACTTACTCAAGATAATCCACCGACCTTGTTTTGAGCAGTTTCATGTTGGAGCTATTTTCTTTAGCTACGCCAACCAGGACTGAGGCAACAGCTCAGCCAAGAAGGACGCCATTAACGTTTACATCCCACGCTGTCACAAGCACGAGCCTCTCGTCCATGAGTAGATTCTTTCTGTGTGCTGATATGATTTGTTGGTGTAGTTCGGTTCCTTTAAGGTGAGATTTTCCTCAAAATGACTATTTATTTGCACTTGCAGTGACGTTGTGACCACCCACACTCAATCTAAATACACAAAATATGGGGGCAACTGGGGATCATGCGATGGGCTGTGTGTGTCTGACATGGAGCTTGTCCACACCTGATCTCTCTCTTATTCCGGTGAACTGAGCAATGTGTCAATAGAAAAGCCGGGGCATATTATCATTTTTAGTAATATTAAAGGAGTGTTCCAGCTCTTTAATACTGTACCTCTATGAAGCTGGAGCCTCACAAGAGGCAGATGATGAAAGCAGGCAGTTGATCCTCAACTTTTTCTTTTTTCTCTTTTAAGTCATTTATCTGTATTGGCTTTTATATTGCAAGCAAAATTATATTATTTCTGTTTATGAACATTCTTCCTTTTTTATTTTACACCTGCTTTGGTAATGTAAATATCTGTTTCCCACGCCAGTTATGCCCCTTTAAACTGAATTGAATTGAATATTTATCAAGCTCATAAAACACTGGATACTACTACAATTTAACATTTCTGTCAGTAAACGTCTCATGTCTTTTAAACTCAGTGGTCCAAGTTTTTAAAGCAGGATTTCAGGTGCAAATTCAGTTCACTCAGATGAAGAACTCCAGCATTGTGTTTGACATTATAAAGGTTCAGTGCTTCTCTTGATGAGTAAACCGAACTTCATGCATAAAATCAGTGTGTTCCCCTTTAACTGTGTACCTCCCACATTCACACAACATATAAATCTAAACAATTTATAACAAAGTCCTTTTAAATAAAACATGTGGCATTCCTGAATATGTTATTGGGCAAATGAAATACTCAAGTATCTGCAGTAGTGTTTAGTTTAACCCTCAGTGACAGTTAGAGAACAACAGCATGTATGATGGAATGGATATTTATTATTAAATGTGTCTTTAATACTCACACAATCAGGCCCTCAACAGCAATGTCATACAACTCGCTCCCAGATTCTCTATGGCTCTGACTGGGATTAATGCAGATGTGTAATCTCAGTGGAATGTACTGATCCTAAGCTCCAGCTGTCCACTGAGAGCACATAGACACCCATAAGTCCCTGCTAACACACAAAGCAATGCAAGTACAGCAACACACTGTGCATTTACATTCACATGATGCATCAGCCAGACACATCAGGCATTTAATCCTCTCCTTTTTGACAACAAGATGAAAAGATCACAGACAAAATGTAAATATTGACTTGAAAAAGGTGCAGAAAATGATCTTTTTGACCTCAGCTCATGCTTGTGTGTGTATTAGCTGCAAAAATTGAAACATGAAAGCTGTCTACAGTCGCTTTTTGGTTTTGACGAGGCCTTTCTCCACCAGGGAGCGGTAGAACTCCTGGATGTACGTGTACACACACTTCCAGTCGGGCTCTTTCATCCGGACTAAGTCGTCAGGGTCCAGCAGAGCGGGGCAGCCTGCCAGCCTCCTGTGGACAGAGAGCGAGTGTCACCCACAAACCACTGGAGACAAACAATGACACAGGACTGTAAAGTCACTTTAGTCTTATCTGCAGTGCACCGCTGGAGCTCGGTCCAGACGAGGTACATCTGCTTCTTCATAAAAGGAATGAGAGCTCACTCTGCGGTGCTGAAAGCCAGCTGGAAGTTGTCCCTGGGCTTGTTGGGGTTGAGGATGGAGTACTCGAACGCGTCAGGGAAGAAGCGGTGCACCAAGGCACAGAAGGCTATGCCATCTTTCCAACTTGAGGAGAAGTTCTGGATGTGCACCCCCTGGTTCAGTTTAAACGTGGCAAAGAATGAGACTTAAGGGGCAAAGCTTTGTATATATATAGCTCCAGAGGGCAGTAATTCACAGATAAAGGGAGTCAGGGCATATTTACCTCATATGGCTCTGTTTTGGCCCTGCACCAGTCCAGAAGCATCTGTTTGACATTTTTAGCATTGGGTACTGCAGCAGAAGGACTTTTTGGGGGTGAGGCTACAGTGGGACTGGTCTGGCTGAGGAGAAAAACAAAGACAAGAGGATGCACACTGCATGCACAGACAGTATGGTTTACATCATCTTTTAACTTGGCAGAAGCTCTGCATAAGAAAAGTGTTACTAAACATAGAAGACTTTGCTTTGCAGCAGTAGGGCTCTCATTGGAAACTAAAGTGACATTGACCTCAGAATCAAGAATACATATTTTCCCTCTTACCTGTAGTGCTATTTATCCATCTACATAGTTTTGGTTTGAGTTGTTGTTTTTGAAGACATTGGCTGTAGAGATGTCTGCCTTCTCTCAGATATAACAATAATTAATCCACAGAGCTTGTGAGCAGTTTCATGCTGGAACTATTTTCTTTCTACTGAACTTAACCAACCAACCATGCAAAAGGAAGCATGCATCTACTCATGGATGGAGGGCACTATTAATGTTCATTACAGACCCAGTAATATTAATTAATGTTTTGTTGAATACTCAATTCTGATTGGCCAATTACGGCATTCTGTGGTCAGCCATTTTTAATCAATAGTTTGTGTCAAATTATTATTATTATTATTATTATTTAATTAGCGAACTAATGAATAGTGAGCAGGTCATAATTGTGAAATAAAGCCTGACAGGTCCAAATATCAAAATTGGTCTGGCCCAGTGATGGGCCACACTGGCCAAATACAGCAATGAATTACTGGCCACAAGCCTGTACAAGCCTCTCATCCATAAGTAGATGCACACTGCCTTCGGGCTAGAACTGCACTTGGCAGACAGTAGAAAGAAAGTAGTTCCTACATGAAACTGTTCACAACAAGGTCCGTGGAATATCTTGAGTAACTCGGTCATGATTTCTGGGAAGAGAGCACCACAAGCTGAGTGCCATCTAGTTCTATTATTTTCAAGAGAAGATGGGCATCTCTATGGCTGATATCTGCAAACTTGGAAACTAACACCAAAACAATTTACATGGATAAATAGCACTACAGGTAAGAAAAAATAGAAAAAATATATAATTCTGATTTTGGAGTGAACTGTCCCCTTAAGGCACTGATTCTGACAGGGTTCAGTAGTAGCATGACATGAAGAGGTCACATCTGGATCAAAATGATAAATTATAGATTTTTATAAATTATAGTCATAGATCTACCTCACAGGTAACACCATGAAACTATTTAAGTTTCAAAAATCGACTTTGAATGCAAGGCAAACATTATTTTAATGAAAAGGTGATTGAGTTGCAAAAAGAAGCAAACTATGCAGGCATGTCTGGGAAGAAATGAATGCTTTACTTGTTCACTGTCATGTTTTTAATCCTGCTTTGTATAGTGATTGAATGCAAACATGCAAAATTGACCATAAAACTGACTCACCCGCCTGCTGATGGAGAGGGCTGACCGGGCGGCTCTGACAAGAGGTAGAGAAATTATCTAAGCTCACAAAATTTGTATAAAACATCAAAACATTACAGGGAGTCAGAGAGCGTCTTTTTATCGTACTGTTTGTTGGTGGCTGCTGGTTCATGGATGCTCTGCCTATACTAACAGCTCCGGTTGTTGTTCCTCCTTTGCTCAGGCCCTGCTGTTTCAGGTCCTGCTGCCTCGACCCACGCTCCTGCTCCCGTTTATCTGAAGATAGACCGTGGAGAATTTAGAAAGTAAGCAAAGGAACAGGGAAATAATGGAGCTATCATTATGATACCTTGTGGTTAACTCTTGCATGGGAGCCAGAATTAGATTTTACCTCTCTTTTTCTTGAGCAGGTCCCTCAATGCAGCACGTAACATTCGTCTCTCTTCAAAATCTGTTGCATTGTCCAGCTAAAAAGGAAAATTACTGGTTAAAAAGGTGAGAGATTAAGAAAAGACACACAACTCTGGACATCTTTAAAGAGACACCTTACAGTGACTGAACATCTAGACTTTACACACAGTATTTCTAGCACATTAAAGGCTGGCAACAAAGTTAGTCCATACAAGAGATCTGTTATAACTTTCCTTTTTAAGCAGAGACTTCAGAGGTGGGAGTAAGTCACACAAGTGTAAGTCTCAAGCAAGTCTCAAATTACTGTGGTAAGAATCAAGCAAGTCAAGTTAAGTCAAGTCAGTGCTTAGGTCAAGCAAGTCATAAGCCAAGTCATACAAACTTCTGTTGATCTACCCCAGTTTCCACATTTAAACCAATTAAAGACAGTGGTCATGAAAGATTGAATCCTACTGATCCTACTTGACATTTTGTGACAACAAAAATGGAGAGTGTGATCATGAAAGTTGCCCACAGGGGCAAAATTCATGCACACACAGCTGTGTTAGCATGCAGCGTGTCTGCATAGTTTAACTGGTTATATCACATTCACGTCCCTTTCTTTGTGGGTTTTGTTGTGACGGATGAAGTTGGATGTTGTGGTGGTTCATGCATGCCGCTGTTCCCTGCTTCTCACTGTCACTGACAACATAATTCTTGCATCCAAGTTTTATTATTTTTGGACTAGACCGCTCCGTGACAGCTGCCTTGTGCGCTGGCTTCTGCTGGTCGGCAGTAGGTTGCCAGGTTTGAGCACAATGCACCAGAAACCACTTTCAGAAACAAAACGAAAATGAAAACATTTAATAAAAAAATTTAAAAAAACAAGTAATTTCGAGTCATCTGTCTCAAGTCTCAAGTCATGAATATGAAGTCAAAGTCAAGTCATCTTTTATCAGTGTTAGTCAAACAAGTCTCAAGTCCTTTAATTTGAACCTTTGCTAACAGAGCCCTGAGCGGCCCGTCCCCAAGTTATTTCACAGATCTTTTTATGCCCTATGTTCCCTCCTGCTCCGTGGAACCTTGGATGCATCGTTCCTGTTTGTTGAAGGTTATAAAACTTTTGCGGTCAGAGCTCTGAGACTGTGGAGTGACCTGCCTGTGTAGATCAGAGCTGCAGACCATCTTGTCTTTTAAATCAATGTTGAAAATAAACTTTTTAAAATGGCTTTTCATTGATATTGTAGTTTTACTCTCCTTGTATATTATGTGTTAAGTTTTCTTTATAGATTTTAGTTTGTTCTCTTTTTGTATTAAATACAATAATAATATAAAAAAATAATTATTTTATTTGCAAACAACTTTATAACTGTGGGTTAAAGGTCATCTAACTCAGTGTCAGAGTACTGACAGAACGTCTTCAGCACTGCAAATATAAAATGGTTGATTAAACACTTAAGAAGATCTATGAGAATTTAATTTCCGCCATGCTCTTACAACAAAAACAATCAATTCACTTCCAGCTGGCTTTCCATTAACAGAAAATCACACATCATTGACTCACCATCTTATTGAGAACCTCTTCATCTTCAATAGCAGCCAGTTCTTCGCTGGTCAGTGATGCTGTTTTTGACTCCATGACTGAGGAGTAAATCTGCTGGATTAGGCGAAAACATAGTGACATTTATTTAAGATTTAAATTTCTTAAACACAGGACAAGAACTTAAAGGACCAGTGTGCAGGATTTAGTGACATTAAATGGTGAGCTGTCAGAATGCAAACACCTCGCCTCACCATCCCCTTTCCGAGCATGTAGGAGATAGAACAGTGGCAACAAGACTTGCAAAAAAACTTGAAAGGTATCTAGAGCAAGAGTTTGGTTTGTCTGTTCTGGGCTACTGGAGAAACATCGCAGCCTCTGTGGAGGAAGAGCCACACCCTCTGTAGATATAAACAGCTTATTCCACAGTAGCAAAAACAATTTTTATTTTCAGGTGATAGTACAGTAATGAAAACATACTTATGAATATTATAATTTGAGAGGAATTGGTATATTCAAGTGATGACTTACACTAAAAGTCACTGCACTGCAGTCAAAGGAGTTACTGTATGGAATAACTGTAATGACGAAATGGAAACATCTCCAACATTTAAATAAGGTTAAACGAATGTTGGTGATCAGAGAGGAGAACTAGCACAGTAAGACAGGGAACAGGATGTGTAGGTTGATTTTGATTTGTGCTGTTTTAATTAGTTTATTCTGCCTATTTGCTCTTGCTGTGTTATGAATGTTTATGTTTGTTGTGCATGGTAAAAAAAAACTGGAGCCAAAGCTGACATATTCCAGTATTTCACAAAGTGCCTTGATGAAATAAAGAAGGACCTGGTAAGTATTTGCTTCTTCTCACTCCTTTTCAGACATTTATAATTTATTTCTGCTGAACGTTTGCTGCTTACTGTTACTCTTTTTTCCTTTGTGTTTTTCTTACTATTTTATTTTTTTACGTGTTCAAAATAAAATCTAATCTAAATATTCAATTTCTGCCATATTCTGCCAGTAAATCATATACATCCCACACACGAGACCTTTAAATACAGCGAGTAAACACGCTTAAACACACATACCGTGAGACAACTGAAAAGAATTAGATGCTTGAAAAGAAAACCCACACCTTTCTCACATGGCCTAAATAATCCTATCATTCATATAGAGTTGAAAATGCTTGAATTATTTAGACAGACCAAACAACAGATTTTTAAAAAATTGTTTACACTAAACAATGTGCAAATGTCATGAACAGAGCATAGACCGCATCACAGTAACTCAAATATAAACAGTTGTGTAAGTCTTAACACACAGTAGAAATGTTTGTCTTACTGAAGGAGCCCTCACCGTACCTCAGCAACTGGCCGAGTGCAGCACAGAGGGGCTAAAAACACGTACAAATATAGTAATGTAGTGAAATGAGACCATTACTAAAAAGAATCTGATAACAGTGTAAAACTATGCGCTCAGGCAGAGGGGAAGAGGAGTCACAGTAAAGACTGATAGTACAGTTAGGGAAGAATAAAGTGATAAAAATGTGAAAAATGTGACAGTGAGAGCAGGGATTGGTGGATGTTGATGAGTGGCATCACTCACCTGTTGTCAAGATGAAAACTTTTGTGTCTACTGGGAGTCTCTGGGCTTCAGCGCTCCTCTCTCCTCTCCTCAATCCTTCCTTTAGACTTGTCTGGAGAGCTGTGAGAGCTCAGCGCTGGGATCACACCTCGCACCGCAGCGCTGCATAAGGATGCATGTTTGGAGAGCCAGTGGAGGTTGCTTACATTAACCACCCAAGATGGGAAAAAAGAAGGGGGAGGAGGAGGAGGAGAACAAGAAGGGAGAAGTCTCTTTTCTCTTGTCGCTGCATCCTGGATGATGTCATGTAAAACTTTCATGGTGCACTCCCTCAACCAAACTCTATTTTTTTAAATCACAATTTCCACTTGTTTCATTTGCAGGGTGCTGCTGATAAATGGTTTGGAGGGGAAACAAAGAGTTAACAAGGGCAAAAAAGTGAGGAGCACTGCCTTATTCAGGCAAAAGGCTGACCAGTGGGACCCTGTTTACAGAAGCAGAGGAATCTGTACAAGACAGGACGGAGCACACTGACACACACACACAGAAACAAACACACACAGACACAAACACACAAATCTGAATGAAAACACCATTAGTAGAATACATTCTTCACTGTCAACAGCGATTATTCAGTGCTTAAAAGTTAAAGCAGATTTAGAGAATGATCTAATAAATCAGATAGCAGACAAACTGCTCCACCAAGTGGTGAAAACTTTGTGGTTCAATAGGCCCTTTCCCCCTGCAGACATTTTGACTTGTTACAGTAGCTAAAACACAGGTGTTACTAATAACATTAATGATGGATCAGTTCTAAGTGTCCCAGGAAGGCGTGCACCCTGAAATTGAAGTAGCTAAACTGTATTCGACCATTATTAATTCTATTATTTACACCTGGGCTTTTAAGGTTTGTCCCTGTTTCTGGAAAGGCATGTACTGCTGAAACAATTATTACATAAATTAAGTAGTTGAATGAGAGAAACAAATGCCAAACATTCACTGGTTCCAGCTTTCCTATGTGAGTATTTTCTAATTTACATCATTTTAAAGGTGTTTATTTTTTAGTTTTGTACTGCTGGTCTGACAAAACAGCAATTAAAAGACATGACATTGAACTCTGGGAACTTTCTATTAGGGCTGGGCAATGTGGACAAAATAAAATATCAATATTTTTGACCAAATACTTCTAAGTTGCAACAATACTGTAAAGATGGCTGTTGGTGCTTTTCTCAGAATATTAACACAATGCCATCATTTGCTAACACTTAGGCCATGTCATGATATAATGTTATCTAAAATCTGAGATGATATCTAGTCTCAGATCACAATATCTATATAGACATATTGCCCAGCCTTACTTTCAGTTGCTGTTTTGGAGCTCTTTGATGGGCTAAATGCTTCATTATCAAAGTATCCAGATTAATCAATAATGACAGTCGCTAGACCGCTTTATACACTTTCACCATCTCAATCTGTTGTATATTCCTGAATCTTTTACATGTAAGTGTAAAATTACTTAAATTATTAACACTTTACAAAGGCGAAATTGCCTTTTATAGCCTAAAAAAATACCATACCAACATGTATTTAGAAATCACACATAACAGAGCTGGGAATGAGATTATCTGGCAGAATAAACGGATGGATTCACCTCAAACTAAACTTATTTCAACAAAAACACAGACTCAGTAATGAGGTGGTTGGTTAAGTTACTGTTTATTGTACCAGTCCATTTATTGTTATTCAAGCAGTTGCAGATCACATGTATATGAATTTTCCACATTTTTGCCAATTAACAGAAGCACCTGTGGCTGCGGTTGGCATTCAAAGTACTAACCAAAAACTTTCTGACAAAATGACAAATCACTCCTTTCTCGTCTACATTATGTCCAAATAAGGCATGAGGCAAACGTTTCATTCTTAAACCAGTAAGGTTTAAACCAGCCATAAATGACTATAAAATACATAAATATAATAAAATAACTATTTACACCCAACTAACTTTGCAAATTACCAAAACCAGTATGTACACAGGAACCGTAGGCTTGGAGGGGCGGCGTCTTCGTACCTCGTCTTAAGTGCAACAGTTGCTTTGCCCCACATCCATAATCTACTTAACATAATATCCATGAGAACAAGCAGCCAAAAACCTGCAAAATGTCCACAAGTATGTGATCGTGTAACAGGGATTGTAAAACTAAAAACTGACCACAGAGGTTGGTCTGATCAGTGAAGTCAACACGTATTCAAAATATGTTGACATCTATGATCAGATCACTCGTCTGAACTGAACACAATAGAATCCATGATTCACATGCTGCAGTTTTACTGTGTTTGCTGAAAAGCTGCTTGATCTCAGCCCAATACTTAATAATCAATGAACATAACAAGTCCTATATAACAGCTGAGGTATTCAATAATGTAAAACCAGTGAAATGATCTCCTGTACATAATATTTAACCCTGTAATTGCAGATAATTTTGAAACATCAAACCAACAAAGCCATTTATCAAACCGCAAAATTAAACAGTTTCATATCTTTCCTGGACTATTTTCAGTCGACTGGGGATTTATGACCGTAAATTCACATGATATGATGCTAAGTAATTTTAAGAATGACCACCCTAAAAATATTTTCAATGTCAAGTATGTCAAGTAAAAATCTTTTAACATACAATCCTGCCTGCAGTTGTTTTTTATGGCAAAATATGTAGAGAATGTGGCAGATGTCATTTAAACATCTTTGACGCATGGCTTTGTTGTTTGTAGTCCTGTGAGAGCTCATCCCGTTTGTGAGCGTGTCTGGTCACTGACAGAACCAGTTTTTACAACAACACAGTGTGATTAAAAAAGCTTTAAAAGTAAACATTTGGCATATCATATATGTAGGAGGGAGTGTTCGGAAACAGACATCCAAGATCACTCAAAGGACCAGTGTGTAGGATTTAGTGGCATCTAGCAGTGAGTTTGCAGACTGAAAACATCCTTCCTAGCATGTAGGACAGGGATATAAACAGCTCATTTTAAGGTAACAAAAACACAAGTCTTCTTATTTTCAGATGATTATACACTGATGAAAATATACTTATGGATATTCAATTCCGCTTCTGCCATAACCTGCCGATAAATCCTTATAAATCTTACACACTGGACCTTTCAGAGGTTTTCAGGAGCAGCGGCATGCAGTCCTCTGCGTAGTACACCTGACTTTTGTCTGAGGAGACAGGACAGGAGAGACTAGAGTCGTCTAACATTACACGTATGCATGTGCAAGACACTTGAGGACCAAAATCAACAGCATTACAAAGCCAGCAATCGCTATGGCCATTCAAAAAAAATAAATATTTTCTTCCATGAAAATATTAAAAAAGGGGATTAAAATATGTTTCTATGTCACAAAATAAAATCATGTCAGTAAAATGCCTTTCAAATACTGAGAAAAAGAAAACAACACTGTCCAGCAGAGGTCAGTTTTACAAGATGTGCTGATAACCAACTTTTTAAAAATGTCTAAGCCTGTCATCTGTCATAATTATTAAATAATCGCCTGATCATAATTATGTGAGCTGACCCGATCATTTTGCACATCATCATTGGAATCGTTTCCATTCTTCTGTATAAAAACAGAAGTGTTATTATTTCCATCAAAGGTTTGACTGGCACTATTTTAATGGCATCAACTCATTGCACTCATTTCACTTCTAATATTCACATAATGGTAGTGGATAGAAATGCAAATTACTTTATAGTTTCTTTTGCAGATTTTCTGTAAATGTCTTAAAAATGTGCACTCCACGGTTGTGGATGACAAGGATATGGTCTGTTTTGCCTAAAGTATATTTTTTATTTTGATTATTGGTAACCGTCATTGTCAGATTTCTCTGTGTACTATACAGTATGTATATTTAAGTTATTATTTATGTCATATCTGTCCTGTGCAATTTTTGTTTACGAAGCCTACGAGGCAGAAATGTAATTAGGATTATAGTATACAATTGGCATAAAATGAGAAGAAAAAGACACCATTACTCACAATTATTTGTATGACAATCAATTGCCTGCTAAAATTTCATGATCGTGACAGCACTAAAAATGTCACCCACAGAAAGGGTAAAATTAAACCTAACAGACGACATGGGTTAGGATTTAAGAAGCAACCTTAAAAGGACAACTCAATCTTCTTTTCCCTCATCTCCTCCACAGGGAAAAGACAGCTAAAGCTGAGTGACACTCCTTAGAGAACTCGTGAACCTAATTATCGTGGGCCGCTGCAGTGAGCACACTGTTGTAAAAGATGGAAATAATTGGACTAACTCTACAGAGACTTGAGTCTTTTCAAACCTGTATGAGAACAAGATCTAGGCCTTTAGTGGGGAATCCACACTGAGGTTCATAGGGGGATGGACAAAACACATGAGCTCAGGCCTCTTATTAAAAATGTGCTTCAGTTGAGGAAGAAGAGGCATCTAATTGCACAGAAATGTTGGCTTTGTCCATCACTGTAACTTCTGCCTCTAAACAAGAGCTTTAGCGTCCTCATTTACCAAGCTTCCTGCTTCACATACAAAAAAAAAAAAGCTGCCAAAAACCCAGTCCCTTACCACCAGGGCCAGGTGAATGTCAGGTAACAGTACTATTAATATAGATTTTCTATACAAATTGTGCCCGTTCAGATTCGAGGCGCAGTGCTCTCTAAGCCACGCCCCCCCCAATGTCATACGAGGCTCTCACCAATCTAAAATATCCACGACAGCCACCCAAAAACATTGAATAGAGCCCTCTGTAAATGAGAACGTTTTCACAGTGGAGTAGTATGAGTGACAGTGTGAATACCTCATGAGGTATCAAACAGTTTAGTGTGCTCATGCATGCATATACCGCTATAGGCTATGTATGAGTGATTTACAGATGAAGGAGAGAATTCAAACCATCACGTGATAAATAAAGGCAACCCTTTTCCTCTCTGCAGACTCCAGTTCTGTGTGACCAGAGGAGAAATAAATTGGCACAGTGAGGAAGTTAAAAAACTAACAAAAAACAGCTTTGTAAGGTCACACTCCCTCTACTGCTCTCGACCACTTAAAGACACAAACGGTAGAGAACTCACACTTAATCATTTTACCCTTCAACATTTTATTCTCTCCTTCATCCTTTCAGTTCAGTCTATCTTGTCTTCCTGTTTCCCGTCCATTCTCTGCTGATGATATGTTGATTCAGACGTACTAGCTTTGTCCAAGTCCGCTCCACTCGCGGTGTTAAAATCCACCTGTCCAGACTCTTTAGCTTTGGCCTTGCGTGCATCCAGGTAGCTGACGATGAACTCTGAGTTCTGATAGATGAGCATGCCAGACAGTGTCAGCACTGCGCCGGCGCAGCTGAGGGCGGACAACTCGCTGCCGAAAAGCAGCTGAGACAACAGCAGGTTCCCCACCACGCTCAGGTTGCCGAGGATATGCAGAGTGACGGCGGAAGTGAGCGTGATGACGCAGCAGCTGGCCAGGTTGTACATGACCGAGCCCAAGCAGCTGAGCAAGATGAAGACCCACAGGTGGCGGTCGTAGTGCAGCGGCGACTCCAGCATAGCCCAGTTTTCTAAGGCCAGAGCCGCCACAGCCAAGATGCAGAAGCTAGGAATGGACATCAGGTAGAGCAGGAACACGGAGTTGATTTTCTCCTCCTGAAGTAAGATGCCTGAGAAACAGGGAAACATAAGCAGTGGTTACAAACATGACATAGTGAAATAAAGGATTTTTAATTGGCTGCAAATTAAGATGCAAGGTACAAAGGGGTTGTATTTATTAATTATAGGTGTCTTTGGGGCGTATCCTGAATTAAACCAATTTGAGATGTCATCACCCATTCCATGTAAGAGCGAGGTGTGCCTGCCTCTGGTGCACTGCCGTTTAAATTAAGTTCAGCAAGCTGGAGGAGTGAACAGGTATGCTGAAATGACCCGCCTGTAGTAATCAGAGAGGCGCTGTGTGTGCATTTACACACAATGCACAGCAGCACAACTTGTTATTGCCTACATGGAAATGTTTACATTAAAAGCAGCCTCATAAAACACTAAAGTAAATTGTTGAAGAAAACACTCACACATCAATAGAACACACAATAAAGAAATCACCTGGAAAGCTTGTGCTGCTCAACATAATTTAAAAGATGATTTAATGAGTAGAGATGCTGCTTTCAGTTATTTTAAATATGTTCCATACACATAGTAATTTTGCAGTAATGATTATCTTTGGATTTTTCTACAGATATTAATGACACCTCTGTCTTTGTGCTCATTGGTTTTGTCCTATTTTTGAATGTTTTGATGTTATTTTCAGTATGTTATGTATGTACAATTTTCAGTGTGTAAAGTATATTTCAATATATATTTCAACAAAAAAAACCCAACAACAATTACACGATTGTTTAGCTCTGCCAGAAGGGAAAAGTGGCGTAGATTGCTAGGTAAAGAAATAAAAGTTGATAAGCTATCTTGGATTGAGTATTTAGGATTTCCTAACCAGAGATAAGAGATGATGAAATAAGATTAGACAAAAGTCAGTTAGGATCTGCGTCTGCCAATTTGGGAGGACTCCTATTTCATATTCCTCCAATCTTAATTTAAGACTGAAGATACAAAGTTCCTGTATTACGGTTTCAGTGACCGGAGACCTTCAAACAAAAACACCCATATTGCCAAAGGGTGTCAGAGAAAAGCAAATAGTGAAACTGTAACAAGTCAGAGTGAGGGTGAGAAAATAGCTCACTGGAACTTTTTTTTGTCTAACTGAAGTAAAGTGCCTGAGTTCACACAAAAAAAGTATACAGGAGACCTCAGAGATGTCAAAAACAAAACTGATTCAGCAACTACGAGGCCTGTTTTTCACCTCAAACGTTTTGAGAAGCATGGCACGTTAATGACATAACAGCAGGCTCCTCTGTTTCTCATGGTTAGAATAACAAACAGACTCTATTCTATCCACTGATGAGCTCATTCAAAAGTTGTTGAGCTCTGAAGCCATCTGATAGCAGGAAAATTGCAGTAAATTATGCAAAACTTTTATGTGTGATATGTTTGGATGTCGGGACATGTAGGAAGCAAAACACATCTATAAAACCGCCTGATGTTTTAGAACGAGCTAAGGCCACCCCAACACTGTAAACACTTCACAGTGTTTATTGACATACAGCGCCAAACCTGTGAAAATGTTTCGACTTCAAACAAAACAAAGTGCACCACCCAAGTCTGTCAGAGAAAAGTAGCCGTATAAAGGAAACTGTTACAACAACAACATGTGAGAGAGGATAGAAATAGCTTGTTGAAAGTTGAGACACCATCGTCCAGCTAGTTTGGCACCTCAGGATAGACTAAAGTTTTAGACGTGATTAAAAATAAAAGTAATGTGCAGCAGCTTCAATGGGCTGGATGATCGGTTTACAAATTCTGCTCCAAATGCAAAAGCAGGACCTTTTCCTTCCTGTATATGTATTTACCATTATTTAACAAAGAAAACAGGCAACATCTGCAGTGGTGTACTCGCTGTCACTGAATAAGCTATGCTGTGGTAATACCATGTGTTTAAAACGATACAATATCCGTTAATTATAGCATCGAAAGTACGTAGCTGTATTAAAAAAAGAGCTTATTCAACTTCCGTTCAGTCTGTATTGTCCTGACTGAACTTTGGCTTGCAGCAGAGCAAAACACGACAATGTGAGGTGACTTTTTCCCCCGACATTGTGAGCAGGGTGTTAATAAAAACAACAAAGAAACAAAAAAATCCTTTCTTTTGGGGACTTTTTGTTTTCTTTTTTGCTCTGGTATGTTTTTTATTATTTTTATTTTTTTTTAGATTAATATTGTATCTAAGCTTGAAACTTTGGTATGACAAATCTAGCTCCTCCAGGTACAAAGCATATAGCATTAAAATCCCTTTTGAGCAAATCTGAATTTCTGCTTTAGTGTTACATAACAATTAAATACAGGGCCTCCATATATTTTTAGAAACTTGTTACCTTCTGTTTTTTTCTTCTCTGACAACCACAATGTTGGAGAGATTAATGACGTTGGGGGGGCCTAATCCACTGCACGCTAACTTTAAAGCAATTCCTTCCACGAATTGCTTCCCTGAGAGCACAGAACATTAGATAAATGAGCACATTGAATAAATGCAGTGAGGAAACTACTTAGACCATGCCACATCAATTTAAGAAAGGAATCTGTCTCGTTCCCAAGGCATGTTCACTTAAACTGTAGCCATACAAATGGGTATTTTGTACTTAAAGTCTCCGCATTTCACCAAGACAGTCCACTCAGTAACACTCCTGGGAGTCCAGGGTGTTTTCTTTAATAATTCTTTAAAAAAATTTGCAATAAAGGAAACATCCTTGGACTGCCATCACTCTGGTCCGTTACACATTATGTAAGGAGAAATAAGTAATATATTTACTGTACTAAATCATAAAATGATTACAATATGCCATCACAGATTAAGTAACTATGCTACATTGAAATGCTGGCATATGCTACAGTCAGCATGTTCTCCTTTGAAATTTTCACTCCGATCAGGAAAGCTGATGTTTATAATGGTAAAAGTAAGGCAAGTAGTCACCGAATTCCAGCTCCAGAATGTGTATTCCTAGGGTAGTGAGTTTTTGTTTTTGGGATAAGGCTTAGCTTTACAATTGAGTTTTAAAAAGCTGATCAACTTACTGAGTAGCACTTGTTGTTGCTTGTCATTGTCAAAGTATAATGTTGCCCTTGTCTTGCGCTCATGTTCAGTGTCCCTGCAGTCTGCAGACAATCTGCCTGAGCTTTGAGTCTGGAGAGGAGGCGACTGGGAGAAACAACTCGCTTCAACTATAGATTTCATATTAAATAAGGATTCAACCTATTTAACTTACCGTCTATGGCGTCAACTCACTATTTAGACTTTTGTACTCATTTTTGATTGCTAGGGTCTTACATATTTCAGAAAATGTAAAGAAAAATATAATGGGACATTATTAACTCACTGAGTAATATTTAAGTTAAGATGACAGTCATCGACTGTATTTGAATATGGCTGAATTTGTAATGTGACCATATTTGAGTATGTTTTGGTGATTTTTTATGTGATCTGAGAAAAGGAAAAGGGCTGTCTGTATTTATGTTTTTATTAAGAAAGAGACAGGTAATGTAAGATTATTCTTCCTCCTGCTCCTTTCAAAATATTTATTTTTGCAAAAATGGAAATGGAAAATACACAATGAAATGAGCAACAACAACAAGAGTTTTTAAAATACAGTTTATAGTCTGTTCAGAAAACGGAAAAAGTCAAACTTTCAACAAGCTCTGAAACTTATCTCTCACTTCCAAAAAAGGTTTCGACCTTTCTGAACTTTTTCAGACAACCAAAACACAAACAGAAACTGTCAGAAACCACAGATGAGCATGTGCTCAGGATGTGTAGAAACCCTGCCCATTCTGACTCACAGAAACGAATTAATGTTTGTATTGTGTTTCCTAAGAAACCATAAAATGTGCCAGTGTGACATTCCCCCTTAATGTGTGGGTGTGTCACTGGACTGAGGAATGAATCACTAAAAAGTTCCAGGACCGCAGGAGCAACACTAAACTAACCTCTGATGTCTGCGGCATGAGATTCATTTTCCAGTATTTAACTCACAAATGTTACTTACTATAACGACAACAAAAACACAACAAAACAAAATGTTCATATCAGCGGCAGGACAGAAAACACTGAAGTTAAACAGTTTAAGTTGTACTTACTCTGTTGAATGGACTTGACACCCCTCAACATGGTGGCCGCAAACACAAAGAAGCAGCCGGTCTGATCGAACTGGACCTCTCCCATGATGCTGAAGGAGGCACCCAGGCAGATGGGCATCATGGCTGTGTATTTGAGGATATGATGTTGTTTGCCCAGGATTAGCGTGGAGATGGCGAGGGTAAAGAGCGGGGTGGTGGTATAGATCATTGACGCAAAAGACAACTGGACATAGTTCAGACCCATGTTCCCAAAGGCTATACTGGCGCAAAATGTCAGACTCAGCAGGAACACCTTACATTTTGCGCTGGGGGTCAGGTCCTGCTCTCCAGCCCCTCTGTGGCGAATCACTCTTAGTTTGATCAGCCCATAGTCCACAACTATGGCTGTCAGCATGTGCAGCGCTGACAGCAGCAGAGGGTACCTGAAGTTGTAAACTGCAAATATCCATTTGTTGAGGCTGGAGATGGTGGTCCCCGTCACCAGCCAAACAATAACAGCTGACAGCAGATGGAGCATCTCTGCAGGTGGCCTCCTCCTGCTTCCTCTGTCTTGCAGAGTCGCCTCGCATTTTGAGAAGCCATCGGCGCTGATCATGTTCGTATCATGGTCCTCTCTGAAAGGAAAACACATGTTGGTACCGTACTTCTCATCTCCACTTACAACACATGATAAACCCGGCAGGTTCTGTGCAACAAATCGCGAAAATAACCTGCGACAGCTGTTTTTCTCCTCTGCGGTGTTAGCCAGTCTTTGTTGTTCAGTAAACCTGCACTTCTCTGCACCGCCTACAGACACGTGTTTCTATTTTGCATGTCGGGCTGGTTGTGTAACTTACCCTGTGCAGGCAAAATGACATATGCTGGACCAGGAAGACGGGCAGGGAGGAGGAGTGAGAGGAGGAGACGGGAGAGCTGTTCAGTTCAGGGCGGGCTGGGAAAACAGGACGCGCATTCCCCGCGACGGAGGGGATTGGTTATTATCCTGACATGCAGCAATGGACTGACGGTGTGATGCACCAAAAACCCAGCAGTGTTGTAAACATCATGGAATAACTTAGCTACTGTGGAAATTTGTCTCTAAATCGTATGACGCTACACATCAAACAGCTCAGGAGCAGCAGCTCACATGAGTTATGTTTTTATATCCTCCTCGCTGGCTTTAAATAGCAGCTTACTTCATTACATGAGCCCGAGGAGATCTTGTGATTCCCTCTCCACGCATTAAAGCAGCGGGGAAACCCTGACAACTCACACTGTGTTGTTCCCAAACACGAATTCGCTTGTTACACAACATACCATGTAGTGTTACAGCTGGGCAAACAGTGGTTACATTCGTGATGTTGTGCGGCTTTGAATTAACGTCACTTTACGTCGAGCAGCTGAACGGCTCGGTAAGCGGTAACACAAGAGCACAACAGTCCCTTTGTCTGTCATAATAACTAAAAGGGCGAGATAGGTTATGTTAGCTGACCTCTGCTATAGACTGAGCTGTCACTTGACACCAGACGGCTGAATGTCTTTCGACTCACGCTCACGTTAGCTAGCAACCCTCTGTCAAGTGAGGTAGTCCTCACTAATGGTCGTGTCTAGAACGGAACCCTTGTTTTACGAAACTCTCGCGAGATTTGTACTAGTTGTTTCTTCATTGTGCGAACTAATTATGTTTATGATGTAACAACACTGTGGGTAAGATCTGGGTAAGTTTAAAGACAGAAAGCATTTAGTTTAGGTTCGGGAAATGTCATGGTTTGGGTTAAAACCATCACTCTCGCGAGATCTTTCGTAGGTCTGCGGTTCCCTTGTACACACAACCCACAACAGTGAGTAGGTAGCGCTCAAAAAAGGTCGGGTCTAGAGGAGAACCCTTCATTTTACTAAACTCTCGCGAGATTTGTATTCGTTTATTCGCTGTGGCACGTTGTACTAATTAATAATATTCCATAATGTGACAGCGTTTTGGTTAAAATGTGGCTAGGTTCTGGACCGAAAACACTTTACTTGGGTTAGGGAAACAACACAGTTTGTGTTTAAATTATGACTCTCGCGAGATCTTTCGCGGGTCTGGGTTTCCCTTCTAGACATTACCGCTTGTAGGCTAACGTCAGATTGTTAGCTACAAAACATCAGCCGTTAACATAAACTGCTGCCTTGACGCGGTGTTAGCTTCCATTCGTACAGTAAACATGAGGTACACCAAGACGACGGCTACTGAAATTTTCTATTAACTGTTGTTTTTACCTTGTTATCCCGATGAGTACCTTGACAGCACTGGCAGCATCCCCAAAATCTTCGTCAGTCGATCACCGTCCCGTACTGTCAGCCAAGCCGAGGCGGAGGACGCGCTTCAGTGTTATTGGGTGGTTTATTTAAAGGGCAATGTCACTCATTTATAGACTTCTTATTCAGTTGGTAGTGCAAGCTGAATGCAACCTCTCCTGTGCAGGTTTTTAAGTGTTGGAGGCTGAAACCTCACATGGTCATGAAGCAACCAATGAAAATGATGAACTGCGTGTTGTCAGTGTATGAGGTGTTCCCTCGTACATTAATCAGTCATTATAATAATTAATTAATAATTAATCAGTTTTGTATTAGTTTTTATTTTAATTTTGTTTTTAATTTTTGTTTTCCAGTCAGCTTACTCTCATTTTTTTTCTAGAGTGGATTTCTGTTTAGTTTTTATTGTTTAAAAATGTTTAGTTTTAGTTAAGTTAGTTTCAGTATTATTTTTTGTATTATAATATGGGGTGTATTTGTCAGGGGCAAGATTTATTCATTTCGAAATACATTTACTTTCAGGTAAAGTTTTGAGGTACTTGTAGTTTACTTGAGCGTTTCCATTTTATGCTATTTTATACTATTTTACAGCTTTACACTGTAAATTCATAAGTTGACTTTACTTTAAAAAAATCAGCAAACTGATTTCCTCAAAATGTTTAAGTAGATCATTCATTTTAAAGTAATTAAAGCTTAAAATAACTATATTTAGCCAATTCTTATCATGGCAGTAAACTTGAGTACAGTTAACTCGAAATCATTACGTAGGTTGACTCTAAAATGTCACTTCAGACAACTTTACGATCTGAGTTATGTTTTAACATTTAGCAGTTATCTTTAAAACCCCAAGTACTCACATTATCTGGAAAAATATCAGGAAACTGATTACTAAAAAGAATGATGTCAAACTTCAAACTTGGTACTTACTACACTAAAGATGTGAAATATCAGTCTGACCAGTTACTTTTCAAATGAAGATTTTACATTCAAAACATATGATCTGTTTATAAAATATGATTAGTTGTTACATATTAAACTATTAAAGTACATGAAGTACTTAAAATTAGTTCTACCTCAACCAATGACAACATTAAAGTAACAATTACATATTAATACATCAATAATAATGATCCAGTAATATAGAAGTATAAAACTAACAATAGCTACTCTGCATTTTGAGTACTTTTACTCTTGAATGCAAGACTTTTACTTGCAACGGACTATTGTGGTATTGCTACTTGATTGATTGATTGCTAAATAATTTGATACTTCTTCCACCACTGATTGACTCACAGTCATTTACACATCCCAGTCTCAATAAAAACAGAAGCACCAGTGCCTCCTCATGCTTGTTGTGCTGACCAATTTCACCAAATTGACAAAGACTAAAACTTAAGACATTTCCAGTATTTTTATTTAATTTTAGTTAGTTTTGTGAATTCACAATATAATTTCAGTTAGTTTTTGTTTGTTTTGAGTCTAGTTTACTAAGATGCTCGTCACACCTTTTTTTGTTTGTTTGTTTTTTGTTTAGTTTTAATTAACTATACAAACTTTGTTCAGGATACATAACAGGAACTGCAGGGGTGTAATTTGCAAATTGCAAATATTTACCAGTAAAAGATGTTAAGTATGTTTGACTTAAAGCAACAGTCCAATAAAGTAACAGTAAACTTAGAAAACAGATACATCAATGTAATATCACCAACCCATACTCAGTGTTTCTTCTATGTCTTTTTTTTCTAATTGACCACATGTGGTTGGTTAATCATGCTATTTCAGAGCATAGAGTTAATTTTATTAAAATAACCACCATGAAAATTGTTATGTGATTAATGTAGGGATGATAGTTAAGTTCAGCTGCAGGTATAAATCATCATAAGTAGATGAGGAAATGCAGAGCATTTATCTTTTCTCTGCTTAAATTCATTATTGTTTCAATCAAATTAATCAAGTAACTGACTGAGTTTTCTCTGAAAAATCAGAACTGGAATTGAACACTCAGTCTAATATAAAAACCATACATGAAAAGTGAAATTATAATCTAAAAGCCTGTTAACTTGGTAGTTAAAATAAACAAATAAACCAAAAACTTGACAGAAAAACATTGTTCACACTTCACATACATTTTGGCTTAAAAGCAGTCTTTCCCAAGGAGTTCAGACGAACTAAGGCACCTTTGTATCATCTCTTAAAACCTGCATTTGCTCACAATTTCAGGTTTCCGCTTTTGATTTTGTTATGGACTTTGTGGGAATAATTTTTAAAGGTACCACAAATATAATGTTATTATGTTGTTATTATTTTGTTCTAAGAAAGAAGCCTTAAAAGCACAGTCATGAATTAATTATGGAAAGTCGAGATAACCAAATTTCCTTTAGCATATTTTAAAACCGAGTTAGAAAGTGTTTTACTTATTGTCAGTTCAGATGTTTCTTGTGTCTGGTTTGTTGTTTTGCACTCATGACAGCAGCTGGCATTCAGCCTAGACCAGAGACACTGTCCCAAGATAAATTTATTGTTGGCCTCGAGGCATCATGACAGACACTGTTTCCCTGGACGTCTTCTGTATCATCATCTGTCCCTTGTGAGATAAAAGATGTAAACAACATTGGTTTGACAGTAAAGAACAGCACCTTGACAGCTTTATGTTTTTATTTGAGCTCAAAAATGTAAACTTTTTGAGATCCTTGGGCACAAAAGGTGAGTTCACATCATGTTTCAGTAAGAGTCCACAAACAATTAACTAGGTGAAGAGGCTTTTTCACTACGCAAGTGCTTAAGCACTCTAAAACCATGCATAGCTACAGTATATGATGCCATGGAAACCTTTGAGTCTATGTAGCATGTAGCATTACCTGCAGGTAACATTGTGCTTTATTTGAACAACACTTTATTTGCATCATCAATATAATATACTGTATCTTATTCATCATTTTATTTCCCCAACATCTCATTAACTTGTATACAAGTTTGACTCCCTTTAAGATTATGTGTACACAAGTAGAGATTAAGCAGCGACCAAAATATGAATGTTCAAGTAATGTGAAACAATATTTTCTTACAGTCATTTAAATGAGGTGATTCTATTTCTATTATATTCTTGCTATATACAGGCTAAAACCAACCAGGCGGTCATACATGTAATAATACACAGTAAGCTGGAAACTATAGCCTAAATAAATAAGTTATTATTGGTTATAGAATGTATTTACTACTAATGTACACCAGTGCTTGCTTGCACACATATGCCTTAGCATGTGTTTGTTGCTAAGCCTTCCTTTCATTGTTTTCTGGTTCTTGACTGATGTCTATAAATCAGGTTTTTTTTTTTCATAAGCATCAGTTAATGGAATAATACTGTTACTAAAACAGTTTTTGTGCTGCATAAAACACCTGTCTGACTTGTGCAGTTGGGTTATTGCTAACACGTCCAAATAATGCAACACAATTTATAAGATAGAAACCACTCATAGACCAAGCCATTTCTACTGTTTGAACTAAGGGAAACAAGTTTGATGCTACTTACCGAGATGATAAACCCTGATATTTTGAGTCACTTTTATACAAAACACAATAAAATTCACCCTGAAGTATACATATAAGTTCCCTCAAAAGAAAAGCTTTGCTTGCCAGATTTCTACAATCTGTACTAGAGCTGCAACAATTAGTTCAGTAATCGCTTTGTTATTTTGATAATTGATGAATTGTTTTGATCCATTTTTAAGGAAAAAAGTCCAAATTCTTTCTTTTCAGCTTCTCAAATATGATTTTATTTGTTTCTTTGGTCCTCTACTACAGTAAACTGAATATCTTTGGGTTCTAGGCAAAATAAGACATTTGAGGACCTAACGTTGGCATTTTTCTTCATTGTCTGACATTTTATGGACCAAATAACCAATTGATTAATCGAGAAAATGACTGACAGATTAATCGAAAATTAATACAATCATTAGTTGCAGCCCTAATCTGTACAGAGTTTGGATACAGTTGTTAATAGGGACTATAACTTCATTACATAATTAAGGCTAAAACTACCATTGAGCACCAATATAATTCCTTTATGAAGAAAATCCCCCAGACTTGGCAGATTTATACTTGTGTGATTTACTGTAGCACTTTCATAAAGTTTGGGGACTTGTGAAAAATTTAAAAGTGATGGTCAAACAGATGCAGCAGAGGTCCAGATATCCTGACTTTTCAGTCCTTAGAATGGGTTAAGCTCTGGATCCTACATTTCCCATAATGCAACTCCACAGTGTCCTCAGTTAGACCCTCCCAGCTCAGTAAACTTTTCACACTCCGCACCCCCCAGTTTGTGACACAGGGTGTCTGTTACAAATTTGTACAAATTGTCCAAGACTGGACAATAACTGTAAATCCTTGAAGATACAGTTTAATTTGAAGAAGTAGAATAGTAAAAATCTTGAAGAATCAGGGAAATAAATGAAGTCCTGCTGTGGAAAAAGCCTTTTAGTGCAGAAGAATGCTTTGTCCTGCTACAGTCCACTTAGAGCCCGGTGCGTCTGTCAGAGCCCAGCCTGAGGAACATGTTGTTCCAGCTTCCAGGAGAACAAGACATTCAGTTCCTGTAACACTCCTTGCCCCAAAGTTATTCCGCAACACACCTATTAAATCGAGTGTGTTTTGGTGTAGAAAAAATTCCTATGTAAAGCATATGTCAATATTTCAGCCCCACACAAACACTTACACACATGAGAACTCCCAAGTTTCCCATGAATTGGTTCTCTGCAGTGCTGAATAAGCATACACACAAACGGAGGCCATGCATTCTGAGAACACAAGTTATAATAGAGCAGTAGAGAGTAGATTAAGTGGAAGCAGGAGCTTGTTTTGTGCTTGAAATTCTGGGAATGATGGCTACTTTCAATAGCTGGTTCCAGGGTGCAAAATTAACTTCTTTGTCCACTGGCCAAATGGCTAGTGATTGTTCAAATGTTACCAGTCACTCACTAGATACCATCCTTTTTTTAGGCTGGTGAGTGAAGCAATTCTACCAGCCACTTGCATATTTTAACATTTGGCTGGTGGCTGGTTCACTCTCTCTCTCTGTCTCTCACACACACCCCCCCCACACACAACAACTGTCCATAACTCACAGAGTATCCTTAAATCAGGAGGAGCCACTCAGCCTGTCTGATGCCACGGTGTATGGGTAACATTTGTCCTAGAAGATCTCGGGGCTCTGGCTCCAGTCCTGTCTGTCTTTGGCCTCCCAGTAGCCGCCCCTGTAGACATATAAGCTTTCTCTTGTTGAATCATCTGTCCTCTTCTCAAACCACAGTGGCTGGTAGCTCTCGATGTCTTGGCCTAATGACACAGAATCATGTTTTCTTAAGGCATGACTTTTACTTGATTGAATATGAACTATTTTATCTACCGACACTCCAGCTGTTGTAACTCTTCATGACAAGTAACCAGAACCAGAACTACCTGAAGAAAACTGAATTCAAACTAGAACATGCATGTCCTGCAGAAAATGTGTGTGAGTGCTTAAAACTGAAATAAATTGTAAAATATTGTTAAAAATGCAGAAATGTGTAAAGAATTGGAAAAATAAAATTTAATGCTCAAATGCTTTGCACTGCACTGCTGAAAAACCTGAAAGCTTAAATGTAAAACTATTAGAATTGGAAGCTGAACTGCATTACCTAAAAAAAGCTATGAGGCGAAACACAATGCTAGAAAAGCCTGAAGCTAGACTGCAATGCTGCCAAAGCTGGAAGCTGAAATTATTTTCCCCAGAAGGCTGAAAGAAGAAATGCTTTGTTTTAATCTCAGACAGAAAAACTGCATTGCTAAACACTTTGTAACAAGAAAACCACTGCCCTAAAGATATGAGAGCTGAAATAACTTATATTACATTACATTATTACAAAAAGAGAGAGAGCATAAAAGATAGAATTAAGTTGAATAAAGGCATAAATGTCCTCAAGGCTGAACATTTTGACACATGAATGGTTTCTCTAGCAGAAAGTATGTGTAAGGAAGGAAGGAAAAAGGAAGTATAGAAGGAAGTAAAAAAAGGAAATAGTGAGTCTGCAGTTTAGGTGGTTTCTGTTGCAGAAAGTATTTGTATGGAAGAGGAATAACCAGAAAGAAGAAGCCAGAAAATGTCTGAAGAACAATAGGGTGAACATTCAGAATATTGTGTGAAGTAAAGAAGAAAGTAAGGAAGTAAGAAGGAAGTGAGTAAAAAGGGATTAAGGAAGGAAATGAAGAGAGAAGAAAAAGGGAAAGAATTAAAGAAGTAAGTAAGTAAAGTAAAAAGGGAAATACAGAAATAATGGAATGCAGAAGGAAGTAAGGAAGGAAATAATAAGGCAGTAGCAAGAAAGTAAAGAGGGATGTAAGGATGTAAAGAAAGAAAGAGCTCGAATTCCATATAAACTACATCTGCAGTTTTGCAAGAAATAGACAAAAAAGTTTAATTATTTGATTTTCGGTTCAAGACCCAAGACCAAAGACAGGCACTCCAACACCACCTACAATATATTTAAAGTGGCCAAACCATTCATTTGTGTTTGTTGAAGGATATGTCAATGCAAAGACATAAGCTCTACCTAAACAGCCCTCTAGTGTTTAACTGCACATGCATCATTCTCAAACAACCAAGCTCAAACATCCGAGTGATGTTACACTAAGCAAACACATGTCTGAGTGGAGCTTTAATCCCTCTTGCTCTTGCTGGTGTCCTTGTTCTCACCTTCCTCCAGGGCCTGATTGGCTTGCGCCTCCCTTCTCTTCCTCTCCAGCCTCTGACACTCCTCCAGACGCTGCTTCTGCACGTTCGCTTCATCCCACAGACCTGCCTCCATCAGCCGCTGGTCTGGCCGCAGGCGACTGTCAGTTGGCGCAACACCCTCTTCTGGTTCATTGAGAGTCAGAGCCAAGGAGGAGAAAAAGTGCATGTTCTCTGCGTTATCACTGGAGAGTGAACAATAGAAGACACAACACAGTAAGATAAACGGTCACACAGAGAGGGAGGAGAAGTAGGAGAGGACAGATCACAAAGGTCAGGCAGAAATAAGTTCAATAAGATAAACATACGGCAGAGGATATTTCTTCCACAACAGTTTGGGCTGAAGAGTCTGATAAACGGTCTTTTGTTTGCCTTCAGAGCCTCCACAGCCTTGGCTGCTGTCCACTATTTTGGCACTCTCCATCTTGTCGTCCCAGGTTCCCGACAGGATGTAATGGGCTGTGCCCTCTCCGTCCTCTACCACTCCTGTCACCTAAAGACACCAGAGAAGGTGACAAACAGGAAGAGATCAGTTACAGACATGCTCTGCTGAGCACTGACATATTCACAGCTGCGTACTGCTTTGCTTAATTCTTTCAGTCTAATTTGCACACCTTTGAAGTGAATTTTTAATTAATTTTTAGTCTAAACTGCTTACTAAAAACTGAAAAGTTAGTTAGTCACATTTTAGTCTTTTTTTTTTGTTTCAGTCAGGATTTTGTCAGTGGAGCTAAATTCTAATTTAAGCTTAATATTAGTCCATGTTTGTAATTTTGAAGCATAGCAATGCACCCTGAATCCACACAGAACTTTATATTAACATTACATTATGTCCTAAAGGAGAATCAACATACATGTTATCAAAAAAAATCAACTCAAAGAAATAATATTTACCTAGGCAGATACTGCATGATTGTGTGTTTTCAAATTGGTTGTATTTTGTCAGTACATCTTTAACTTGCAAGGCAATGATACACTTTCTTTCAGTCTTTCAGTCAATATTAGAGAAAAGTGTTCACAGACAGGTCATCTCTCCTCTTTCTCTTCTCTTTCTTTTCTTCCCACCTGACAAGCTAGTTAGATTTATTAGTGCTTTGAGATGGCTGATTACTTATTGACTTATGTTGTCTACTTGAAGGAGCCGAATATTTTGTCTTGTCTTTACTTGTCAGGGCATAATGAACACTGTTTTTTCACTGAAATGTTTCTTGTCAATAATATCTCATCGCTGTCACAGTTTAGTCAAGATTTTCTTTAACAAAATTAACACTGCCTCTGCCAAGTGTAAAACAGTCTAAATGCTGTGAATTCTAAATTAAGACAGCCAACAAAGATGCTAGCAGTCTTTTTCCCATCTGAACCAACTCACAACAACAGCAGACTCACTTTACGTGGGACTTCTCTGGAGAAGTAGCTGTAGGGAGAGAATTTGAGACGGCAGGTGTCCTTGGTTGTGTTGTTTACAATGTCAATGTCCCCAGACTGCCAACAGCAACAGACAGGAAAACAGATGTGACTTCCTCAGTAACACTCACACAGACACACTCAAATCAAATGTCCTTTAATTTGTGTTCATTTTGTCTTTCTGAGCATGTTATATATTATTATTTTCACATTTTTAAGCACAAACTCACAAACAAGTCAGAGGTAAGTTTTGTTTTTGATAGTTAAACTGAGATGGACATACCTGATCAATCCAAAGCTTCCCCACAATAATGTTGTGCACTGTTGAAGTCACTTTGCTCCACACATAGTGGTTTCCACTTGAGTGGAACTGCAGGTGAATGTTCCCTACAGTGAAGAGGAAAGCACACAAACATCAAAAAGTTGTATAACATTACAGTTTTATGACCACTACAATATGGTAAATTATTTATATTCTAGCAAATATTTTGTGCATTTACTACAACTGCATATTAGAGCCATTGTAGGTAAAAACAAAAAACAGATTAAACCTTATGATCTATTCTAAAATTAAAGTGGTAAGTTTACAAGAAATAAACTTTCCTGAAATTCTAAAGACATACATTTATCAGAAAAAAAAGTCAGAAAGTCAGAGAAATGCAGAAATTTATGAGAAATAAACTTGAATATTCTCTGAGATTTTAAAGTCAGAAATTTACAAGAAACAACTCTAAAGCAATTCTCTGTTAACAACAACAGATGTATGTTATATGTCTCCTATTAAAGGTCTGTGCCTCCTCTTCATCTCCAGTTCTCAAGCATTGGTTCTTAGTGCATTGCATTAGTTAGTGATTTGATATTAGTGTTCAAGTTTGTTGTCTGTTGTAATGTAGTGTAGAGTTCTCAAATTGTCATATATTGTTGTTCAGAAATTTTCTTGCAAATTTATGTCTTTATAATAATATATTATAATATATAATATAATATCCATGTTTTTTTCTCTTAAATTTCCTACTTAAATGTCAAAATTCTGAGTTTTTTCTCAGAATATTGCCCCCCTTCCTCTGGCTCCACATTTCTTTTTATGATTTTTTTTAACCTACAATGGTCCTAAGACCTCATCATAATTTACAGATCATATCTAGGTATCTTGTATTGGTTTATTTTACACTGTATACTGAGCTACACTGAGGCAAATTCCTGACTTTGACTTGTTTCTTACCTAATGGCATGACAGAAATATATTTCCCACGAAACTTGCTATCAATAGTGATATGCTGCCAAAGGGTCCATCCTCGCTGTGACATCACGTGGTGGGCAGCAGCTGGTGGATGATGACTGACCTGAGAGTAAATGGTATCAGATGGTGTCAGCAGAGGCAATACAGACATCAAACTGTATTTATATTCTTATTCTTCACTACGGGGTAATTTTATCTTTAGACAAGTGCAATTACGCCTGTGTTTGTCTCACCTGCTCAGAGATGGAGCGATAACCATACTCGTCCAGTCGGTCCAGCTCATACGTCTCCCCCAGCAGAGGGTTGAAGGGTTTGGCTGTACGATGGACAGTGGTGGAGTATGAGGAGACAGAGAAGGCAGCCACCAGGCACATCTGCTCCAGAGAGGAGTCACAGCGAGCAGCGCGGTCCAGAAGCTCACTGTACTCCAGATCCTCAGTCAGACGCTGCAGCATCGACAACGGCTCATTAAAGTTTACCTGAAATAACACGCAGACAGGAAAGATGTCAGTGGTGCAGATAAGACCACATATACTTTAAAACTTTATTACTCTACAGCCAGTTTGCACTGTGTGTTTTTCATTTACAGGCATGGGTATCTTGGACAGATCTTTTCCAATACAGTTCTTCATGATGCTCCACAGGTTCAGGGAGTAATTTGGTTTGTCAGGGATACGACTGCGTCTTGTCCTCTGTATGTGGTTTGTGCCTGAGTTATCCTGGGAAAAAAAAAAAGACAAAACACAAAGGTTTAGTGTATGTGTGTATGCACAAAGTAGTTTTTGATTTTTTTATGTAATATGTGCATTTGAGTGTATATAGCAGCAACAAAGTTACATTTATTTTAGTAAAATCAGCATGTTTGGGACCTACATTCTCATTGTGAGTCCAGTCATTGGGCACTCCTCCACTCATCATACTCTGATTACTCCCTGAGCGCCTGAGAGAGAGCAACATCATTTAACTACAGATCAAAGGAACTCTGGCCGATCTAAAACACAAAGTTCTGAGTTTATGCTGACGTCTCACTTGTGCTGTATGTTGCCACTAGCAGTCACGGTTATGAATGCAGGGGAGTCTTCCATGGCATCGAAGAACTCTGCATCGTCATTCTCATCACTTGCATCCCCCTCCTGAGACCGCTCCACACCTACAGCAACAAACACAGGACAAGGGGATGGGTTAGCTGAGTGTCTTCAAACTATATTGTATTACTATGTCGGTTACTGCTATTTATTGTTTCATGTGTAGTCATTTCATTTATTTTCTGATATTTATATTTAGCTTATATTTTATTTTCTTGTCTTATTGATTCTGTGTGACTGTAAATTGTAATCTTTAGTTGTTGTTTTTGTGTGGAACCCAAGAAGAATAGCAACCACTTTGTGGAATCTAATAGGGATACAAATAAAGAATAAAGAAGGAATACATATGAAACTATGACAGAATAGCTCTGTAGTTAAGATTGCTGAAGCTCACAGCATTTCATTTATTGAGACTTGATCCAACTTGATTATCATTTCTAAATTGTTTGTAAGGAATACAATGGCAGTTGTGTGGGCTATTTGTTGCTCTGCAAGTTGTTTTATGTTGTCATGAAAACTCATTTTTTAAAATAGGGAATGCCAGTGAAAACGTAATACAGTGAAGAAATATGCCCTTCTCACATGGCACACTTTCACACATGCACTACTGCACTTATCTAGACACTGCCTGGAGGAGCTGTATCTGTGGCTGCACCAGTTGCCCTGAGCTTGACCCTGCCACCTCCCTAGTCCGAAGCCCAGATGAGCCACATGTGTGAATAGAGCAGGTCTTTTTCTGGAGCAGACAGGTGGGCGTGTTGATAATGTTGCATGGTGTGTAGCTGCTTTGTCTTTTGTCTGCTCGCCTTTATATTGTGTTCCATTGTGTCATTGATTGTTTAGTTTTCAAACAGACTATCAATGATCAATATCAGCTCAGGTGAGTCTATTTTTTAGCACACCTTTAAAAGCCTTTCTTTGTCGTCTGTGATGTGCAAACATCAGATTACAGTCAGAGAAAATCAAAATGTGATGCACTTCATCCCAGTGCACCACAAAGATCTCCTGCCTGGCAGGTGGACAAAAGTCATGCTACCCTCCCTGGCTTTCACTCTTTTCTGCTTCAATCACAGGACAATCTCATGTTGTGTGCTGCATGTTGGAAAGTACAAATTCAAATGATGTCCTGACCTGATTCTTAGGATGTTGTTTGTAGTGCATATGTGAAAATGACTTTACTGAGCAGACTGAGTGTCTGGAGCTCCAGATATGTTGGGCCTTGGAGAAATTAAATTGGAGACTGCTTTGGTAATATTGACTGAGACACAACACTGGCTGAGAATTGCTCAAAATGTTTGGTGCCCTTCTGACTGGTGCTGCGCTGATATGCCATTTTAAGTGAGACATACTATATTAAGCAGAACAAATAAAATATTACTTGAAGCTTTTAGTATAAGCTGTGCCCATGTCTACATGCTGTACCGAGATCTCCACTGATGTCACATTTGTGTTGCATTAAACGCATATATTCACAGAAGAAGAACTGAGGCTCTTCAAGTTTATTCTTTTGTTCATCAAAGGGAAAACAATTGACAAATAGTACAGTTATATCATACATATATCAGTTGTATATTAGCCTTTGCAACTGTGATTAGCAGTAGTTGCTGCCTTGATTTCAAGTGTATAAGCTGCAACCATTGTTGTACACTAATTGGTGGACATTTAATAACTTCTTCAGTTCCACAGGAATGTCATTACTACTCGTTCCAAGGCTGTAGTGGGCTCAGATTTAAAGATTTCGATTTAGGGAACAAACCGAGATCATGTATGGCTTTTCTAGTTATATTAACAATAAGGGGTCTCTGAGGAATCCCTAGACCAGAAGTGCTCTTTATGTGGTATTTTGGAGAGATTTTTGACCAATCCTATCAATTCTCAAGTGTTAAAAATGGTTAGACACGAATGACCATCATATAGGCATCTTAAATTAATCTTTAGGTTTCCAGCTTTTAGATGACGTACACCACTTCTACGTGGCATCAACTGCTGACCTGCTAATTCGCACATATGACAACCTCAACCAAACAAATATTAAACTTGTCTTAAACTTGTTATCAGGTGTTCCTTCTTCTTCTTTGTCTTTCCCTGTAGATGAATACACTAAATGTCTGTCTTTATCACATTTCTGTGATTGACATGCATTACTTCTACTAGCCAGAGGGGGGTCATATTCCGATCCTGAGAGACAATACTTATAGGACAAAGAGAGTGATGAGTCTTACCTGTATATGAGGCGGGATTCTCCCTCCAGGCTCTCTCTAAGCTGTTGTGCTGCTTGGCTAACTGTTCGATGGTCTCCTCCAGATGGTGACGCTGCTCTCTCTCATACTGCAGGGCCTTTTGCCACCTCCGGCTGTGAGATTCTGCTACGTCCAGAAAGTCACGACAAGCCTGAGGTGTGAACACAACACACATCAAAAGATTCAGGCAGAGCCCTCAGGCTGCATCTCTCCTTATTAAAAGAAACATTTGCAGCCGATCAGTGTCCCATTTACAGTAGATGCTGAGGCTTCAATTGTGTGAACTCACATTGATCATAGCATTAGAGGTGATGCGGAAAAGGGTGGCTCGCTCATTAACAGCTTTCACTTTGTCTGTGCTGTCAGCGTACCCCCGCAGCTCCTCAAGTTCGCTGAGGGAGCGCTGGAGGGCGGCGCCGTGCTTTCCTATCAGCTCATTACAGGTGCTCAGGTCGTCTAGCTTGGTGGCCAGAGTCTTGAGCACCCCTTGGGTTAGGGCTCGATCCTCCTGAGGTACAGGGCCTTCATCTCCTGAGTCATCTTCACACAAAGACAAAAGAGTAAAAGGCAGTGCACAAATTACATACTTGACCAAAGATGCAAAGGTATCTTTAGAGGCCATAATGTCTAAACAATTTGGGTGTTTTTGTATGGAGGACTGACATTGCTAAAATCAAAAATATCTAAAAAATAAATGAATAAATGACTCAATAAATAAATTAATATGCCATCATTCATTTTAAAATGTATTTATGTATTTGTTGTGGCATCATTTTCCAAATAAATATGCAAAGTCAAGTAAATAAATTTAGAAAAGAATAAGTTCCAATCAGCCACTAAATTGACCCTTAAATGCATTTTGAATGACAGACTCCTTATTTGCATAATGAAGCAGAAATGCACAAAGAAAATACAGAAATAAAAAAGTTTGTATGTGAAAACTGCAAAGAAAAATCATACAGGAATAAATACATAATAATACTAAAAAATCAATTAAGTTTTTAATAAAATGTTAATTAGATGGGAAAGTGAGCAAATTAAAACTAAAAATAATTTTGTCACATTTGATTAATTAATTCGTATTTGTATTTATATTATTTTATATTATTTTATGCATTTAATAACTTATTTACACTTGCATATTAATTTATTTATTGAGTCATTTATTTATTTTTGTTAATACAGAAATATCAATTTATATCAGATTTTATTAACTAATTAACGCCTACATTTATTTTTAATATTATTTTGGTCCATTTAATGGCATATTAATTCATTTATTGAGTCATTTATTTATTTTTAAGGTCATTCAAATACTGATTCTAGTATCAGAAACTGCCTCAGATACCGACTAAAATGCTGGTGTATGTATTGGTATCTGTATCAGTAGTTACATGTGTCTATGCACTGATCCAATACCACTGAAATGGGACCCTTTATTTCCCAGCAGTGTCTTGCATGCCTTTTCCCCACTAAGATGGCAAAATCACATTCTATATCATGATCTCTGTATTTGCTCATGTTTTACAAAGGGTTTAACCTGAGCCAGGGCAAACAACAAGCACTGCAATAATATCACATACATACAGGGTTAGTATGCAGCTGTTAAAAAATAATAATACACATTATTCTAACACACTGCAATTGGATCAGAATTGGATCAAAATATGCATTGGCATGCATAGATAATGGAATCAGTATCGGGAAGAAAAAATGGTATCAGAACATCTCTATATATTTTTGATTTTGGTACTTTTGATTCTCCATATCTATGATGGTAAAATGGCCTGCTGTGGTAAATGGAGCATTGGAAATTAATTTCTCATCAGACATATGAAGTGAGACATTTTAAATTTAGGTGAGAGTTTGCGGGGAACGGATGGAGGCAGATAATAACACTTCACACCCTGATCCCCCACACCCCTTCCTCCACAAGATCGGAAAGCTGTGAATGAACACTGTTGCCCTGGAAACGTAGGACTGTGCAATCAGGAGGCTAGGCTATTTTTAGAAGAAAAAGGGAGAAAAAAAGATGACGCACTACCCTTTTCCTCCTCACTCTCAACCCCATGTCGGCATGAGCTGAGCCGTCAGTCTCTGGGATTTTGGAGGGAGAGCGGGGAGACTGGGCTGATTGCTAGACATTGTGAAAGAAAAATCATCATATTGACTTTAAAAATTCCTCATCAACTTGATCCTACTGAGTAGCTGCCAGTTTTATTCTTACATTTACCTTCTTTTCATTTAAAATTCAGGGGGAAAAAAGCTTGAAAGTGAGACAGTTTTCTGTATCTACTCGGTCTGCTTGTTTATTGAAGCTAAATCCCTATTATGAGCCGCACCATGACATCAAACAGAAACTGTAGATGTTTTATGCATAAATTTACACACATTTTCTTTTAATTCACTCTGTCATATCTGTCGCTACACCTTGAGATTTTGATTAGGCTTTGAAATAAATTCTGAGGCTTTGAGTAGTGCTTGTCTACACACTATGTTTGTAATAATGGACCTGCGGGTTGGAGAAGTTAATAAAGCAAATTGTGCTCAATTAAACGCCTCCCAGTGACATTCGTTTAAATAAGACCCTGGATTCAAGACACCTAAAAAAGCTCAACTGTCACAGTACAAATTTTGATAATGGTTGGTTTCATTCTCTAGACAATTAGAAATGTCAACACAAATAATCCAGCTTTAAAATTCAACGACTGCCTCCATCATATGAAATGAAACTTTTCTAGGTCAAAACATTTCTTCTCGGCTAAAAGAAACAGACTGTGTGTGTGTAATCTGAAAACTCCCGACTGAATCTAGGCCAGAGTCTGCATTGCCTGTGAGAACCAGAGATGGCAGCCGCACTACTACACAATATGAGAGGGGAAAAGAAATAAAAACAATCAGGGCAAACTGGATTAACAAAGTCTCAGGAGAAGAAGATTAAAAATGAGAGGGTGAAAAATCCTTCAGGCATCTGTAATGGTTTCATGACCCATATACAGCTGAGAGAAAAGGATCTCACTTGACTTATTGTGCGTTACGTTCTGTATTTTACATAGCTGCCATCCAACCTGCACATACATGTACGAGTGAGGCTCACTGGTCTGGTCGGTGCACTAATGGGTTATTTTTCACGCAGGACACTGGAGAGTCTGAGACAAATTGGTGACTCATCGTTGAATCATGAAAACACACCCACAGGTGATAGAGGGTGCAACAATATGGACACAGTGTGGGAAGACATACTCAGAGTTAGAAATCAGGGGATGCACTGTGAGCTTCTGCAGCACAGATGAAGTCTGACTGTAACAAGCTAAAAGCTTGCTGCAGCACGACCCGAGCCACACTGTTTCCTCCCTGTAAAGAGTTATTTGGATTCACTCTTACACTCACATATGTTAAACATTTGCCCTGGGTTTAATGGTCGACAGATAGGTTCGTCATTCCTATTCCTATTTATACGTATTTTAACAAAATGGTTTAGAGCTGCAATGTTTGGTCAACTGACTGTCAAGTGTTAAATTAATCGCCAACCATTTTGACCACATTTTTTTATTTTGAAAAACAAATTCTCTGATTTCAGTTTCTCAAATATTTTTTGGACAAATTAGTTCTGTGTGACAGTAAGCTGAATATCTTCAGGATGTGGACAAAACCAGACATTTAAGCACATCTTTTTGGGCTTTGGCAAACAGTGATTGACTTTTTTTGTACCATTTCCTGACATTATATGGACCACAGAACTTACTGATTAGAAAAAAAATGATTGACAGATTAATCAATAATGAAAATAATCATTACTTGCAGCCCTAAAGTGGTACAAATAGCAATAGTGTAATAGTGTAATGCTATTATAAGATATTTGCCAGATAACTTTTAATATCCACCTAATTACTGCTGTTCTAATCCACTTTTAGTTTTCAATTCATTTGCCCTGCTATTATTGCCACTAAGCCCATAACAAAACTATGCAATAATAATCTGTAACAAAATCACATCACACACTTCACCACTTGCTGTACTCGCACATGCATAAAAATTATTTATTTATATTATTATTATTTAATTTTGTTTAAAATATTGTGACATAGACTATTACAATATTTACTACAGAATAAGCCATTAGATTGGTAGAATATAAACATACTTGAAGAGCTGTAATGATTTATTGATTAGTTGCCAACTATTAAATTAATCAACAGCTATTTTGAAAGTCGATTAATTGATCAGCTTGAGTATTTCTTTCAGGGAAAAAAAGTCATAATTCTCTGATCTGATCTGATTCTCCATCTTCTTGACTGTGAATATTTTCTACATTTTTCTTCAATGGATTGTTGACAAAACAAGACATTTGAGGACGTCACCTTAGGCTTTGGGAAACACTGATCGATATTTTTCATCATTTTCTGACAGAACAACAACTAATTGTTAAACTGAGAAAATAATTGGCAGAATAATTGAAAATGCAAATAATCGTTAGTTGCAGCCCTATGTACATGTATAGCCATGGTCAGATTATAAATCTGTAATAAAAAATAATTAATTGAAGACAATCAAGACAGCAAAACAGTAACAGCACTGTGAAACACAATTTCTGAACATGGGAAACCACACAGAGAAAGTGAGGCTGTGTAAAATCTTCTAAATGTGCTCAGCTCTTTAAATCCTGTTAAGTAATTTGGCTGTAATCACTACCAGTAATGTTAAGTCCATTATTATACAACGGTAGATGCAGCATAAACACCTCATGCATCAGTCTCCATATGCTAATATGGTCAGAGTGGCAGACAACATTGAATTGCGTCTTGCAGATGTGAACCTTTTACTCAGCATTAAAAGGTACTTAAAGGCACACACCTCAGCAGCTGTATTCACAGTAAAAAAGTAGAATTCAAATCAGATGGAAACGAAAGAGACAAATAAGTCACATTTGATGTAGACTGTTAATTAAATATTACTGTCTATTGTTCTGCACTGACTTAAAAAATTACGGTGCCCTTTTGTTACATTCAAAGCAAATTCTGTCCTGTGATAAATCCCATCAGCATAATTACACAGAATACAGCCAAACTTACTGAACTCCATAAACAGGCACGCTCTCCAGCAATTACAAACACACATACATGCAAGCGAGCAATCAATCAAGTACACACCTTCTACCTTAATGCTTATCCTGCTCTTAGTAAAATAATTAACAGATTACTTACAAGGTGACACTCATTGAAAAAGGCTGCACTCGAGTCTCCCTATTGTCCACAGAGTGGATGGAGAAAAATGTTTTCAATGAAATCCTCACACCCTCCTGCTACCAGAACGGGAGGAGGAGTCTAAAGGAAGGTCATTTCATTCAGCTCTCACTGTCGTCATACTGAAGGAGACAGGGAGGGAGAAAGGAGGCAGAGTGGGAGGGAGGTGGTAGCTGCATGTGTGTGCACATTTGTGCCGAGGAGAGGAGAGACAGAGATAGAAAAAAACCCGACTGTGCATCTTTGCTGCTGTTTTTTTTCTTATGAGCATCCACGAGGAACAAATAAGGCTAAATAGCAGTAGTCAGAAAATGTCTCCCAGACTCATAGAATACAAGACATACTATGTTATATCATAATATTATATCATGTGATTGGGTGATGAGGTAAAAAGTAAATGAGGATTGCAGGAACTATAACTGAAGGTATAAGTCATTTGGATTGACAGGATTGAATGCAGATTTTGTATGAGCATCCCACTTTCCCCACCTGACTGTTTCCATCAGTAGGCTACATGTTGATCAACACTGCCCTCTTGTGGCATCTTGTTTACATAACACTAAAGGCCATAAATAAAAGATAAATTCAGGTAAGTGGGTCTTGGTAGCAGAAGCCTGCATTCAGGTTACTACTAAAATTAGCTTGTCTGCCTCAGACTTTCTAAGGTGAACCTTTACAGCTCATATTCTGGGACATTTCTTTGCACCCGACATACATTCACCACACATTAGTGGAGCTAGAAACCAGTTAAAGGTAATCAAAAATAATATTTTTCCTCTGGCCTGCAGTGCTATTTATCCATTCAGATAGTTCTGGTGTGAGTTGCAAAGTTTTGGAGATAGCCATAGATATGTCTGCTTTCTCTTGGATATAATAGAACTAGATAGGACTCAGCTTGCCGGGTTCATAGCACCAAAAAATAAAAACTCAACAGCAATGTCTCTTTCCAGAAATGTACTTTTCTGGCACCTTGGCACCACAAGCTGAGTCCCATTCACTCTCATTATGATCATTATATCATCTGATATCTCCAAATTTGGCAACTCACACCAAAACAATCAAGCACTTCAGTCCAGAGGAAAATTATGTATTCTGAGGTGGTACCTTTAAAAATAACATCAAAATGTTGAACTCTGAAAACTGATCACACTATAATGTCTTAAACATATGGATCACACAGAATATAAATGATCCATCTCACCAGAGTGATGCATCAGCAGAGTGGCGTTGGCTTTAGCTTGCTGCAGGGCTGACACCCATCTTTGACACTCTCCCTCGGAGGTGGCCTTCAGGTGATAACTTCGGCCTCCACTTGTTAACACCAAGTGGCAGGTGTCACCCACCTCGATGTGCGCTGTCGCCAGGGGGATAGTGCCCCTGCAGGTGTGTGCCATCTCTGCCTGAGTCCTGGATGAAGGAAACGAACAAAACAGTTGGAGAAAAGATGAGCTGTGAATTGTGATATGGAGCAGCAGAACACTCTGCTCAGTTTCAATATTGATGTGCCCCATTTCCAAAATGGGGCAGCTCCATTTTTGAATGATTTCAAAGTAGTTTACTGTTAAAATAGCATCCCAATAAGTCTGTCAAACAATCAAGCCTCAATGATGAAGCATTTTCTCTACAGACAAGCTTTGGATAATATTTAGCCTAGATTTCTCTAGAGGCTTTGGACAATATATACTGTAGCTTAACACGATGACCTTTTGTCTTATGTGACTATGGCCCCTTAAACAGATTTTATACATTCTCCTATGGTTTGTATATGACATGTAACATACAAAATATAGAGAGGACATTCATTTTATCAAATTGCATGCCATTAATGTGAGATCATATAATTCATATATAATTCAAGCACAGTAGGGCTGCACAATTAAAATATTAAAAAATGCGATGTTTGTTATAAAAGTAAATTATGCGACAAAACAAAATTATAATGAAGCACCGTAGTGCTGCAGAGATGTCATGACCTACAAACCTTGTTCTCTCTATGTAAGGAATTTATATGGTACAGACCCCAACAAATGCCACATCATCTTGATTTTAATGTTTTTAGTGAAAATGAAAATTAGATGCAAAAATGAACATTCCCTCTAATCTTGAACCACATTGCAATCTCAATGTCTGTAAAAAAAAATTAAAAAAAAAAGAAAAAAAGAAAAAGAAATTGCAATGCCCACATACATTCACTTTTACCTTAGAAAAGCCTATGTTTTGCAGCTTGTCCTAACCTATTTATATATTTTAATGTTACTTATTAATATTACTTAGAGGTAACAAATAGGCTTTTCACCCCCTCTCAGTGATTTATCATTGTCATAAAACAGTACATATTTTCTTTGTGGTTTGATAGACCTTTCTCACAGCAGCCATTTTGACATGAAAGTTTAAACAGGTGTCACCAATTTAGGTTCTGTTCCATTCAGATCAAACAGAGTCAAGGTACTAATATTGTGCATGCTGGCTTATTGGAAAGGCTGTGCTACACTTAATAGAAAGGGCCTTAATTAGTATCATTGTTAACAACTGTGTTTACCCTATTGTTTCATATCAACATGGCTGCCGTGAAAAAGGTCTATTCAAAGTTGTGCAAACAAATGAAACTCAAATTCGACTATAGCTAGCTTAAACTAGATAGTTTGCTATATTAGAGTTAACCATACATAGGCTATTATAGTTTAGTTTGCTGTTTAATTAAAAACCTATCTTTATTATTCGCAAATCATGAATCATATTGTTCATCTTATGACAGGGTGATTCCTGTTGCTGTTAAACTTGCATGTCATTCAGGGCACTCCCTCTTCGGCCAGTTAAGGTAACAAGTTTCACCATTTTAAAAATCCCTATTTCAAACATATCGCCTGTGCCAATATGCGGCTAACAGATGGAATCATTGTCAACTTTTCGTGTTAAGTGTAAAAGCTGTCAGTTTATACACCAGCGGTTGCAGTGCCGTTAGTTACCGCTTTCTAATTGTAGGAAGACAGGACGTTACTAAGGAGTTCACAGTTACCGTTACCTATATTAGGACTGCAGGCCGTTACTAGGACGTCGCAGCAACCGTTAGTAACCGTTACCTGTGGTGGGAGAGCAGGTCTTTAGGTCGTTACTAAAGAGGTCGCAGTAACCGTCAGTTACCGTTACTTATAGTGGGAATGCAGGCCGTTACTAGGACGTCGCAGCACCCGTTAGTTACCGTTATCTATAATGGGGGAGCAGGCCGTTACTAAGAAGGTCGCTGTAACCGTTAGTTACCGTTATCTGTAGTGGGACAGCAGCCCGTTACTAAGGACGTCGCAGTAACCTGTGGTAACCGTTACCTGTAGTAGGACAGCAGGCCGTTACTAAGGACGAACCACCTCCGCTGGTAACCCTTCAGGTAGTTGGTCCATTTAAAGAGCCAGCCTTTGTGGGTATCCAAACAGGGCAGGTGGAGCCCCGGGAGAGTCGGGGAGGGCAAACTCTTTACCAGCTCGTTCATTTCCCTCCGCTTGGCCGGTAACGTTACTCCAGCGGGATGGACGGAGAGTCGGTGCAGTTTGTGTGGAGTTCTGCCTGTCAACAGCTGTACCTTTAGCCAGCAGCTGCAC
>JAJHUR010136526.1:0-14645 GCA_027495735.1 Lutjanus campechanus
GAGGATCAACCAGGAATAAACACACACAAACACACACACACAGGAACCTCTCAGGTCTTTCCATGTTGTTTTCTCTCATCAGTGATCACAGAGCCTCCAACTCTTCACTCTGCTTCACACACACTGACTCACAACGCCAATCAATGCTCCAAAACAAACCTGACGCCACGTACCATCTACCAGTCCTACTACATCCCCAGGTGTAAACATTTATTCTGTTTTTTTATTCATTTAGTAGAAGCTCCAGGATCCAGGATTTATTTAAATGTCAGCATTGTGAGATTTTGAGCAGTTTCTTTTTCTTTTCTTTTTTTCAAAGTGTTTGCTTTAAAGTTACCACACATACACATTCTGCTATAGGGGAAAAACTGCCTTGTTCGCACTCCTTTAAACCAATCACAAACGTCTTGGGTGGGGCCAAGCTCAGGATGCAGCGATGGTGCTGCTGCAAAATAGTGTGGATTGGGAACTTGCTTTGGTGAAGACGAGTTCTTACTCTCACTTTCTCAGATACTTGAGGAAACTGGAACCTCATACCGTCGCCCGTCACGTCCTGGGATGTGTTAGATTCTTGCCACTTATAAACTCTTTTCATTCACTGCTACATTTTTGTTGCTGTTTGGTTTTTTATAGTCTGCCTTTTGTGTTTCCGATTCTTCTGTGAAGATCATCTTTACAGTTTCAGTCAGCTGTGACACATCTGTAGCCAGCCAGCGACGCGTACTGTTCACTGTCATTGTATTAAAAAGGTTTAAAGGATTTGTTGTGGAACTGTGACATTGGTTTGGCAAAGGCTCAGAATGGGGATAAAACTTGGTGGCCAGAGGGGGCCACCTAGATGGAATCATTAATATCAAGCCCTGCGTTTTCTGGATAATAACATCTGATCACAGATGTTTGCTTTTGCACTTGCTATTAACTCTTTCCCTGATAGCATTTCTTTTTAAATTGCCAGCTAGCGCCAGCATTTTTGACAAAATCCGCTGATATTTCAACACTCAGAGAATATTCAGTTCTGTGAAGATGTTAACATGGAATATACCGAAAGAAAGAACAGATCAGAAACTGTTTTGTTCAAGCTTCACTCATTCTTTTTTTATGAGCACTTCAGTGTTGGTTGGTTGCATCAAAAAAATCCTCTCTTCAGACAAAAAAGGTTTTGTGAAAGAGAACATTTTAAAGCAGATGATTAACTTCACAGTTTTTATTTATTTTCTCACTTCATATTACGTATTACAGTCACCAGTGTGGCTAACATTAGCTGTGTGTGTCCCCGTCCCCTACACAAAACACTCTGTCCGAGAGGCCCGGATAGAGTCTCTGGCGGTGCAGCACGAACAGCCTCGCTCTGTTCCATCAGTCACATGATCCTCATCTTTCATGCCATAACTGTCCCTGAAGAGCCTCTTGAGTTGATGCTGGTATATGTAGAGCCTGACTGTTTTTTTCCCTTTGCAGAAGGAAGAATCACCTATAGCTCTTTTCTTTGAGACCGCAGCTTGAGCAGGACCCTCCCTGCCTAAGGTATATATCTGCAGTATACCGAGTATGAAAACCAGGTGTCAATGGGTTCTCAGGCTCAGCTGTGAAGATATAATGAATTGAAGGAGGCCGCAGTGAAGCTCTGACTATCATGGCTGCTCCTACTGGTGAATATCTGCATGTGCATGAATATGAAGCAGGATTTAGTTAAAAAAGAGGCCGTCTGAGGCTCTCAGATGTTCAAATAAAGCCTGGCCGTACTGTATGTGAGTCAGCAGAGTAAAGAGCAGAGGTCAGAGGCGTGGCTCCTGCAGATGATTCATGCCCCTCTCCCCGCCATGCAAATGATTCACTATTTAAACCACAAAAGGTCAAATTTCATCTCTGTTGCTTTTGTTGTTCTGTCACCCTGAAGACTGATGCAACATTAAAAAATTTCCCCTCATCTTCTACCTCCTGTTATTCTCCCCTCCCCTTTTTCATCCACTCCTTTCCTCTTTTTCTCCTCAGTTATGGGGCCAAGTGGTCCTGTTGCCATTTAGAAAATATATATACCATCACCAATTAGACACACACACACGCACACACACGCACACACCGTCACTGTGGAATAAGCTCATAGAGTTTCCTTCTTAGATCACTTACTTGCTCCTTATGTGCATAAGTGGATTTCCTCAATCCTGAAGAAAGCAGGAGCGGTTGAGGTGGCGGTGAAGAGGGACACGTTCAGGGAGCTCAGAAACGAGGGGGGAGGTGTGCATGAAGAGAGAAACAGCAGAGAGATGCTGTGTTTGTTGGAGTAATAAATTATTATTATTTATTTTATTTTTTTTACAGAGATATATTCTCAGGTGATGCAGTTGTTTGATGCCCTCAAGCAGGCGTTGCACTTTCTGCGACTCTAACAGATGTACACACACATTGTTAGAAGCAGCTGCATCTTTTTCCTCTCTAGTACTTTTACCTCATTCAAATACTGCTGAACAGGGATTAATATTTAACAAAAAATATTATTGAAATTGCAATCAGTGTAATATCCAAAACACAGGAGCTGCAGTTTTTCTGATAAATGAGAAAATGTGTCACAGTTTACGATTATAAATGAAAAGATGCTCTGACCTACAAATAATATCCTCCAGATGTGGGGCAGATTTTGGTTTTTGGTTGTTTTGCTGCAGAGTAAAATCACGTCATCATCATATTTTTATATTTCTGTTTTTTAGTGAAAATGAAATACAAATTGTGATTCACTTTAAAATCAGAATATCTGTCAAAATAGTTGGAATATGTTTATTATTATTTGCATACTATGCTTAGGGCTGCAACTAACAAATATTTTAATCAGTTGATTATTTTCTTGATTAATAGATTAACAGTTCAGTCAGAAAATGGTAAAAAAAATGTCTGTCATGGTTGATCAAAGTCCTCAAATGTCTCTCTGATAAATTGATTAATTTAATAACTGATTAATAGTCGATTATTTGATTAATCGTTGCAGCTCTAATTATTATGAAGGTATTTTTAATTTGTATTTGACTACAAGCCGCCCTGTTTTTATTGTTTTCAGCAGGTTTAAGTCATAAAACAGTGAGTTAAAAAAAAAGCATCAGTTTCTGCACAGCTGTTTTACTTCAGCAGCTGAGCAGAAACTACTTCAAAACAAATGCAGGAAATAAAAAAAAACATTAATTTTCTCTTTGATGTTGCATTCTTTCATATAATTGGATGGAGGCTTGAAAGCATCTCCACAAGATACAAAGAGGAAGACCCCATTAGAGAAAACAAGTTTCATTTCATTTAAATTTAATTCACTCTGGTCGGCACAGAACACAACAGCAGAGCTGACGGGGTTCGAACATCGACGGCTTCACCAGGTGCAGGCGACAAGAATATCTGTCATATCTGAGAGCACAATATCTGTGAAACAAGCTGATAAGAGCAGTGAGACTGAACAGAAACAGTTCGGGGCTTTAAAACCGAAAACAAAGAGGTGATGGGAACCGTCAGGTGATAATTCTCTTTCAGTTTATCATTCAAAGCACCATCTTCCATTTGATCTTTTATTAATGTCTTATTCAACATGAATAAGAGAAAGGAGATTGTTGTCTGCAAGGCAACACGACCACCATGTTTACCCCACTTTAAAATCTACTGTGGATCCACAGTGGAGCAAATACACACTTTAAAAAACTTGGCACTGAAATAGACAAAACCTTTAATTTCTCAGGACATGAAGAGACTCTATACAAGAACATATAGACAGTATATATTTACATATATATACTGTTTATATGCAAATATACACTGTACATTTGTTTATACTCTATTTATTGTCTTTCTGAGTTTTACCTTAACCTATTTATTACTTCTATCCTTATTTGTATTATTGATATTATTCTGTTCTACTTATTGTATTATTCTTGTACTTCTCTTTAATTGTCCCCTCCAGGGATGATTAAAGTTTTATCTTATCTTATCTTAAGAAGACCCAGCAGTGACTTTTTCTGCTGCTGCTGAAATTTAGAGGGTTTGATGTCAAGAAAAAAAAGATCCTGACCAGCTTCAACCGAGCTGTGATTCAAAGAGTTTTAACCTTCAACATCGTGTCCTCGTTTGGTCGATCGTCTGTGAGGAGCAAAGTCAAACTCTCCAGTGGAGCCGCACAGAGACGTCAGTGTTTGTATCTGTATCTGTTCAGCTAACAAAATAATCCGTCTCTGTATCTGTATTCAGATAGAAGACCAGAGGAGGACGTCATTTATAACAGAAGTCAAGTTAAATGAGGCAAATGTTATTTTATGTAACATAATTGTTGTGGCTACAAAACATCAAATGATTTCATATTGACAGGATATAATAACAGTTCTGGTTTGCACTGGAAATAGAAACTGAACAAGTGTATAAATATAATATAAAAATATCCTGCAGATGAAGGAAATTGAATCAGTGGTGATTAAGGTAGATGCGCCCTTTGCTGACTTTTTCAGAGTGATAATTAGAAACTTTGAATAGAAGAAATATCTGTCTCCATCAGATTATTTGTGCCTTCCCAAATAACATACATAGATTCGGGTGCGCACACACACACACACACACACAAAAAGCTCTCAGAACATCAGTAAGAAATCGTGAACATAAAGACAAAACAAACAAACGCCCACCCAGCTTCATGTTCAGGTTCAGAGTTTCCTGAGCACAGATGTGCTGTTTTTGGCCAAAAAGTGATAGTTATAGGCCGGGGTGGTGATACATGGCAACGTGAGTGTGGGCGCAATGCATGCTGGTACGTGTAGGCACTGCTCAGTGAGCAGGAGAAATCATTTATCATGGTCAATATAGCAAACACTGACTGGACATCCACATGAACAGGAAATGAAATTTCATGAAATTTCCCTTTAACTTAACTTTAAACTTCTATTCCTGTTTTTTTTTTTTTTTTACACTTCTGTTTTCTTGCGTTTTCTTACAACATCGAGATAAAATCAAGTCACATCACAGTTGGACTTAATAAATCTTGTTTTCATCTGTCCACTTGTTTCTTCTGGATTTTTCCCCATTTTTTGTTCACACTGGGCTTCTTGGATTCTTAAAATATGTGTTAGTTTCTCCATCACATGTGTTTCTTCTATTATCCTCATAATTATCTTCTTACTAGCAGCCAGTAAAACCTTTATCAAGTGCTCGTCTTTCTTTAGTGCAGTTTTCTCTACCAGATAACCAAGGTTTAGTACTTTACAACTCATAACATTCATAACATCACAAACCATATCCCAGTACATCTCAGTTTTTGACCACACATCCACCAGTGAGGTTCCTGCGTGGTTTAGTCGTCTACTCTTTACTCTTGAGGTAATTTAGTTTTTAATTTCACTTTTATGTTCTTTTATGTTCCGTATTGTATCTCTGCGTTGCCATGCACCAGTGAAAGACAAATATTATCCCTCTATTATTTCCTGTATTAATTGACATTAATGTTTTGAATCGTGAATCTTGTTATCCAGCATTGGAATGAATGTTATTTTGTATTAACAGTGAAAACAGGCATTTGCCCAGTAACAACTCAAACTAACCGCGGCCAATCAGAATCAAATGTGCAATAATGGTACGGTGCTTAATATAGGACATAATGATGTGGTGCATTATTGTGTAGGAGTGGTTCACATAACACAGATTAGAGTTTAATCTGTGTGTGTTTGTGTAATTTGATCTCATCTGCAGTTAATTTGCAGTTTGTTTGTTTGCAGTTCCTCCATGCTGCACGTGTGTGTGTGTGTGTGATTACACACCTATCCCGTCCGCATGCTGTGTGTTTTCATGTGTGTCTGTGTGTGATGTATGTGTGTATAATTATAGCAGCTGTAAATGGGTCACACTGTGTCGTTCTCTCTGCTGGAGTGGACGTCTCTGTCGGGAAGAACAATCGATAGCAGCTCTGCAGGAAGAACAATCACTTCCATCTGCATCTCTTCACATCTCCTCACTTCTCACTTCTCTTTGTCTTCCTCCGCTCATCCTTCTTCCATCTCTCGCTGTCATTGTTGTATCTTTCTATCCTCCAGTCATCCTCTCCACTTCATTTCTTTTCCTCCTCTGTATGCATCTTTCACTTCAGATAAATCCAGTTCATTGATATATTAAAATCCCCACCAAAGCAGGTAAACACCAACAAAGACCTGATTATAAATGTCCAGTTTTATCCTTCATATTACCAACATATTTAACATAAAAGAACTCCTCCAAGAATAAACTGTAACCAACAACCATCATAGCAAAATGTTAATGTTCTTCTTTCTGATAACATTATTAGCAACGTAGTTAATGTGATCTGAAAACAAACAAGCAGATTATGATTTGCATGTTGTTTAAAATGAAAATAGAGCACATGAAGAAATCTGTCTCCTTCAAAATGACTGACAGTATCGCAATTTTTTGATGAATGAAAAATGTGTGAGAAAACAGTTATAATGAGGCGCCGTAGTGCTGCAGAGACGACCTGCTCTAAAAATCTTCTTCTCCAGATAAAAGAAAACATGTTTGTTTGGTTCAGACTTTAACAAATATCACATCATCATGATTTTAGTGCAAAACTGATCATTTCCACTCATCGTATTACAATCGCAATTTCAGTCAAGATATTTGCAAAATGACTTTTTTTTTACCAAATCGTGCAGCCCTGTCGTCATAGTGACGCTATAACAGCAACAACACACACTCAGGAGCTCTGCTTTGGTCTTGAGAAGCTGCAGCTTTTATTCACTGACAAACTGAAACCTAAACTGTACATTTACTGCCACACTGACAACTTCACTGCTCATCTTTTCCTCCGCTCAGCGTGAATTGTTAGTGCTGTAACTTTATCCTCCAGACATCATGTTTCTCAGCTCAGCTGTGCTGTCTTGTCCACCAGTAGAGAGACTGACCTCTGGTGGTGCTTTCTGTGCACTACAATACATCACCTCAATACAACAACTCTGTATTATACCCAGAGTCAAAGGTGGTGTGTTGAAATATCTTTTTATTTTTATTAAATGTCTCATTAACAGTCAAATCCCAAAGATATTCACTTTGTAATGATACACTGAACATTGAAAAGTTATATTTAAAAAACAGAAAATCTTGCATTCAACAAACTGAAACCAGGAAGTTTTTAACTTTTCCGCTTGATAAATGACTTTATGACTCATTAATTTATTGCCAAAATTGCTGCTAATTAATTTCTTGAAACCCTTTCATGTGTTTCACTCACATTCATTTTCTCCCTTTTCTTTCTTTTTGTCTTTGTATGTGTACCATTGGGTTAATATATTCATAATATTTTATGTCTCAACTAAAGTTTTGACATTTGTTTTTCTTGGTGAGCAGATCAGCGCAGTGCCGAGCGGCCTCAGGCTCACTGAAACTCATAAATCTGACTGCGTGAGTTATGTGCAGTGTGGGAGAAGCCTTCTACATATTAAACACAAAGAGAGCCAAGGACAAACTTCTCCTCCTCACTGGAGGGAGATGTGAAAGGACTGAGAATTGTTCTGAAGCCGTCTGAGTCTTGACCTCTGACCCTGAGGGAGGTTTCAGCGCCGACACTTCATTACTGCTCGGCCTTCATTTTTAAAACAACTTGTTTTGTCTTGTGCTATTTTTTTTTTTTACCGTTTCTTCCAAACCTGGAGGAAAGATGCGTCTGTAACATGAGAACGGTTACATAATTTAGTTCAAATGAAGAACAGTAATTAAAGGTCATAAGTTTAAACTGACACCAGAGTTGGTAATTGAAGTCTGTGTCTTTGGCCTTGCAGAGACAAATTCACTTGAGCCTGAGTCAAACACTTTATCCTACAACACTCGTATGCAATTAAACTTAATGGCAGCGTGGAGCACTTGGCTTTCCATGAGTCATCTTGATATATACTTTTTTTTTTTATAATTGAGCAGCACTTGATAAAAGCATGTGATTATGAAAGTATATTTTTTAAGTAGAAATTATCACCTCCTAGCTGTGATTTTTCACAAGACTCCCACAATCCTGCTCACACTGATGGAATTAACAACACACAGCAGGGGGTCGGACTTCTGTGTCCCCCCCTCTGTTAGTTTGCATTGATGACAGCAACACAGTGATGATAATGACATTAAATTAAGCTATTATGTGATGCTGCTAAATTAGATCTATACGTCTTCACCACAAGTGCATCATGGGACAAGTGCAGAAGACAGAATACTAACATGATATTTAGTATGTGAGATTGTTTAGTATTTCCATGAAAATATTACAGTATGCAAGCGCTGGACACTAAGCCAGCACAGATATCCCACAATGCAATGCAGTATAGAACAACTACATAACAGATGAGCAGAAAGCAACCAAGACAGCTCTAGCTGCTAAACACAAGCGCTGTGTGTGTATGCAAATTAGCCAACATCCATAACCGGTAAAAAACATTCTGGGTGGTTAATCAATAACATCCCTGCTTCGCACGAGTCAAGACTGGTAAGACCCAAGTCAGTTCTCTAAACCTTGGGTTTCAAGTCCTAAACAAGTCGTATTGTAACAGTGAGTTTTTGATTTAAAGAGACCAAGAGAGACCAAGGAAGCTGGAAGTTAGTTGTTGCTACAGGTTGCCACGGTTACTTGTCTCAAACCAGCAAAGAGGCTGTCAGGAAGTGATGTGACGTGATATGTACTGAGCAGCGCCTCCAAAAAAATACATACTGTGGTTTATTTAAACAAGAATATGTGGGACTGATGTTAGCTAAGCATTAGCTTGCTAATTTGGTTCATTTTAGTCTCGATTTACTGTTCATCTCTGTCTGTAATTTTCATCCTACAGCTTTAGCATACTGCAGTTTATTTTTTGTTGACCAGCATGTAGTTTTTCTACGCAGACAAAAATATCTTTGCTATATTTTCTTCCAACTTGAGCTCAGTACCGGTGGTTCTCTCCTCTCCTGATTAGATTCTGTGTGGCTCAAACAAAGTGAATCTGAGAATTTAAGTGTTGACTTGCTGGGAGTGAACAGGATCTGTATCTTTTCCTCTTTGCACCGTTCTTTAGTTTCTTTGTCTCCACATATCTCTTCCCAGCAGTGTGCCGTGCTGAGGAGAGACGAGGGTTTATGTGCCTGTGTCGCCTGCAGCCAGCCTGATATAATCTAACCCACCAACCTGCTTTAATGAAGCTGTCAAACATACTGTACATTATTTAATTATTCACAACCTGGACTCAGACTCTGTGTGTATGGAGCTCTATATAGGCTGTGCATGAGTAACATGAGCCATAATCCTTAAAGTATTAATGAAGCTGTGATGCAGTTAAAGAATGAAATATAAAACCGTCTAACAGTCAAATCACGGACAACCTTTCTACCAAAGACATTTGGCTGATACCAAACCAGGGTGGAGACGAGCCATAGCAAAGATTTTCAGTTGGCTCAGGTCACAGGAACATTGACGAAACTGTCTTCTATGAAATTGTGCAGATGAACCACTAATTTATTTGATCAAATACATTTTGAGGGAAAGGAAGGAAGGAAGTGCTACTTTCCTGTAGAGGTTGTAGGCCGGTAGTCGGGTCATGTTGACCACATTCAAAGCTCAGGACTTTTGAAGCAGTTTGCTTTCTAGTCCAGCCTGCAGTTTGGTTTAAGCAACTAAAGCACGAAAAAGTCAAACGTGATTTGAAACGTGAGACCAAATGTGTTTAGACTGACGACATTAAACCAACAACCATGATCCAAGTCTCATGAATGTCGAAATGTACAAAATGTCAGTGATGCTTCAGTTCGACTGGTTCATGTGAGTAAATGAAATATTCTGTCAGCAGGTTTCCATCCAAATGAACTGCAAATTTTAACTGAATTTCAAGCAAATCAGTGAAAGAAAATGCAAAAGAATGCTTGTTTTCATCCAAACTTTGTTGTGATATTTTGAGATTTAGGTGAATTTTCATTTCCAGTATGTGCAAATAAAAGTACGAGCATAAAAACTCCAGTGGAAGCCGATGGATTTTTGTTTTAAAATGGACCCATTTCACATTTTTTGTTTTGATATTTAAAAAAAAACAGGAAAGTAAAAAATGATCTGGTGTCTGTTTGTTCTTTGATGTGCCTCTAAATGAAAACATGTGCTTTTTGATGGTCAGTGAAAGAAAATCGGGTTGTTCATTTCCCATTTTAAAATTCGTTGGCCGCCGAGTACAATGACAGGAAATGACGTGTTCAGTGTCAACATTTTGTGACTCGTCAGTTACATGTATTTTCATTTAATATAAGATTTTGTAAGACAGAGTTGCAGCAGGACAGAGTACTGAAGTGATTCAGGATCATGATTAGACTCTTTGTCGTTGTATGTTTGTTATTTTGTGTGTTTCTAATCAGCATATCTTCTGTATTAAACCTGATCTGTTTTTGGTTGCTCGCCCGCCTGATCCATTAAGAAAAAAAAAGAAAAAAATGACTTGACTCATTATCAGCAGATGCACAGACGATGGAAACCTTCCTGTTTCATATATTTTTAGCAAGAATTTGACAGTAAAGCTTGAATGTGTGAATGAAAGCTGATATACTCTCTAATAAAACAAAGACAAAGTCAAACAAACTCTACCAGACACATTATTGTGTATCTCCTCGGTCACGGGATGTAACAGCGTTGATGTGTGTGTTGAACTGTGTGATTGGAGGTCCGGCGCCGTTTGGCTGGTAGAATAATTGACCCGAGGTTGGGATGAACCAATGTCTGTGGGTGGGAGGGAAAACAAAATCTGTTTCCTGCCCTGGATGCAGACTGATCAGAGCACAATGTCCTGAACACAACTCGAGCTCTCTGAGCTGCTGGCACCAAACACCGTAAACACACATGAACAACATTACTGCTTCAATCATTTACAGCAAATCTTTTCTTTTATTTTTTAGTGATGTAACTACATTTCAGATTTGAGTAACATTATGACACCTGCATTAGATCCTCTATTAAAATATTACATGAATGAGAGGCTGAGAGGAGGGAGAGCATCGTTTTTAATTAACTCTACAACCGTGCTGCAGTGACTTCATCACCATTCATATTCATATAGCTGAAAAGCTGCTGACTCAAGCTGTTTTTGGCCACAGCTTCTCGTACGTGCTGGAGTAACTGAGTAATGCTCATTTTAACAATGTCAATTTCAATTTAAACGTGTGCTGGCAATATCAGTGACATAATTCCTCATAATTATGAAATATGACAGTAATTTGAGGCTAATTAAACTTTGTTTATAGCTTTTTTCTATTCTTTTTTTTGTTTTTGAACAACACAGCTTGTCATTGACTCCGTTCTACTCAAAGCTGAGGTAGGCAGTTTTTGTAATTGGGCAAAAATACCCATGATAACCTTTCTGCATATTGCAGTTAAAGTGGCCTGAGAGAAAACTAGACTTCTGCACCTCCTCTTGACTGTGTGTCAGGTTTTAGAAAATCCAGAGAAAAATTAAAAAGACAGGTACATCCATAAATAATTTAAACTGGAGACCTTTGAAAATCTAGCCCATGACAGGAGTTTTTGGCCAATTATAGGATTTTTTACAGGAAGGGGCAGTCCTATTGGCTGTTCTTTAAATGCAGATGTGTGCACATCCCTTCAGATTGTGAAATCATGATTCAGTTGTGGAAAATCCTGCAGAAAGTCCTGCATGTTTTCAAAAGATGTGTGAGCATGTCCCGACTCCACACGGAGCTTCGGGCTCATTATTTTCGATGCTGTGGTGCTCGTATGTCAGTCCAGTAACATGGCACCCCCATCCTGGACAAATCAGGTCCTCCTCCTCTGTTTCTTTCCCCTTAGATTGTTGCTGAGGCAGTTGGATACGTCCTCTCTTCCAGCTGTTAGACAGCATCTCAGCTGGTTCTGGAGTTCAGGGCTCTCAGCTCTGGGACCACAAAGCACTGGAGGAGTCTCTTAGTGAAAACAAAAGCGGGCCCTACGAGGCATGAGGTTTCACGGGGCAAACAACTCCTGCTGCTGCCATTTGAACTTGTGGGTTTGGCAGAAGGGGCTCAGCGGAGTGATACGAGGCAGCAGAGAGAGAAGCAGATAGTTTTCAAGGTTTCAAGACACAGAAGAAGTTTCCTTCCTCGCTCTTAAGTCTGTTCTCAGTGTCCAGTGATGTGTAGATCAACTCTGCATTCATCACGTTTGCACAAAACATCCACCTGCCACCACCCACACCTCTACCCCACCCCAGGAAGAAAGAGTGATACATTTTATGACCCAACCCGCCCTTATTTTGACATCTTGACTCATCTGACTTATGGATAATAACCGCGGCGTTACAGGCGTTTTCATTAGCTTGTTAGCACAGGAAGACGCCAGCAGATAGTTTTCAGCTGCCTTATTGTTTCCAGTTTCTTTTTGTTACCTGTAACATCATCATTGTCTGGCCTGGACTGTAACCAACCTGCCACAAGCAGCATTTAAAAACACTGTTTTTAAATCTCTCTACAAGTGGAAATCCACGGCAATTAGACACAAAAAATACTAAACCAGAAAAGTGACTTACATGCATATTTTGTGATCATATTTTGTGGGGATTTGTCTTGATGCAGAAAGTGAATTTACTTTTTCCTGTGGTTGGATTTTGGCATTTGAAGTCATCTTCAAACTGTAACTATGATTAAAGGTTATCCAAAGACATTTGATGTTTCATAGCACGTACCGACACACATACGATGCTGCCGCCCACACACTGCATCCAACACTGCATGTGATGTGTTGGATTGATGTCTTCCTGAGCATCAGTCTAAAGGGACGTGTTGATGTTTCTCTGTAACATTCTGGTTTTATTTCAGCCGCTGCAGACTGTATCTCTCACATACTGTACAGTCTCTGTTCTGCCTTCTGTGTTCTGCTCAATTAATCAGCAGCGTCACTAAATAGACTCTCTACCATCAGTGGGAAATGAAATTGCTTCCAAGATGAACAGCTAAAAGCAACTCTTTGAAATTACTTTTAAAATTAACTACCAAAGTCAGCAGCCCCAAATTGGCTGCAGAATGATCAATTAAAAGCAACAGACCTAAATAGCTGTGGAAATGAACACTGCAAAACAACGGCCGTAAATTATAATGAACAAATGAAAAGTTTATTTCCAAACTGCTGTAATGTACATTGACTTTGGCGGAAAAAAAAAAATCTCATTAAGTGCAAAATCATTAGCGGAGGAGCATCGCTAACGCTCAGTCCACTCTGTGAAGCGGTCACAGTTGTTCAGTGGCTGATGGAAGGTGAATGTGTCACTTTGTTTTAGATGTAAACTTCCTGTAAGGCATTGATTCCCTCTTCTCTTTGGCCTGTGTTGTTTCTGGAGGAAGTTTTACTGCGATGTGATGGGAATTTTCCGTTGTGTCTGCACTAACTCCTTTCTGATAAACTAGGGAACAACCTTAGAGTGTTGCCATGGCAGCTCAGGTCAGAGATGTGTTTGTTTTGTCTTTCTGAACGGAGAAGACGTAACTGTGATCAAGGATTGGATATCACTGACCCTGACTAATGGGAGCAGAGGCTGCTGAGGTGTGTTCACAGACTTTGTTCATTCATACTTCCCGTGTTTGGATTTGCAGACCGATATGCTAATTCTGTTTGCTGTAGATGTGTTGGGCATAGATTATTTATGGCATTATCTGTTAAAGTTTGAAGATGATCTCAGGAGGGAACATCACAACAAGGCGCGTACTGATTATTCTTTCATTCTCCTTGATCAAGTTTGATTTTAAGACATATTGGACTCCCGTGTACTTTCTCCTTTTGATATATGAGCAAAAGATAAAATCTGCGACACAATGAAGAAACAAAAGTCTGCGTTTATTCCACAAACAGCAGATGTTTGGCTTCACGTGTGACTCATTACAGAAGCTGAACATGTTTGGTCGGCTGTTAGTTAAAGAGGTTCTTGTAAGAAGCAAAGAGAAACTAATGGCAGAATAACATGAAAAATGGATGCTGACATACTCTGTGTCCTAGGGGTGTGCGATATGACGATATTAGATCGTGAAGCATTAGAACATGTAGACGATCTGCCAAAGTGAGGAGATCGTATGGATCGTCTAGGTCAGATTCTAAAAATTGCAGTTCTATGCTGATGCACCAACGCACCAGACGTATTACGTCGTCAACCTGACTGGCCAATCATAGCGAATTACGGGCAGTGGCGCAATTTCTTACCTGCCTCCTTGTTTGTGTGTGTAGCGGTAGCCGCATGGAGAGCTGAAGAGTTGGTCGCTAAAAAAAACACCAAAAGCGAAAACAAAGGTAATCTGCAAAGTTTGCACAGAGACGGTTCGCAGGTCGGATGGCAACACGACAAAGTTGTTCAATCACTTGAAGAGAAATCACCCTAAACAGTATGCTGAGGGCCAAATCTTTAATAATCAGGTTAAGCATTGCAGGAAACACGTCACCTCCACAGCAGATAATGTTCCTCTTGTCGTGTTTTTTTTCAACTGAAGGTCACATTATATACATATATATCCATATTATTCATGAATGAAAATGAAACGAGACAAACGGGAGGGAGAGACTGATGATCGAGTCTTGAAGGTAACCCCAGACCTGTGGACGACCTCGCGAGTCTATTAATAACTCTGTGTTCTGTAGTCCATTAAAAACACACCACGATCTGACGAGTCAACGCAATTAA
>JAJHUR010136526.1:14665-25211 GCA_027495735.1 Lutjanus campechanus
AATTCTGTTTGCTGTAGATGTGTTGGGCATAGATTATTTATGGCATTATCTGTTAAAGTTTGAAGATGATCTCAGGAGGGAACATCACAACAAGGCGCGTACTGATTATTCTTTCATTCTCCTTGATCAAGTTTGATTTTAAGACATATTGGACTCCTGTGTACTTTCTCCTTTTGATATATGAGAAAAGATAAAATCTGCGACACAATGAAGAAACAAAAGTCTGCATTTATTCCACAAACAGCAGATGTTTGGCTTCACGTGTGACTCATTACAGAATCGTGATATGATATTTTTGCCATATCGCCCACCCCTAGTGTAAGAAGCAAAGAGTGGGTGATGTTAAAGACATTAGATATGATCTTTAAATCATATTTTTAATGTCATGTCACTATTTTGTGACTCAGCTTCTCGGGGCCAAAAGGATCTCAGTAGACCTGTCACGGTCTCGGGGTTTATTGGTCCTTTCCTGTTTTATTTTGTAGTCCTGGTCCTCACTCATGTGTCTTGACTTTACTTCCTGTCTCTGTTCTTTTCCTGACCTGAAAACCAGTGATGACCGATGGTGTCGACATACAGTCGAGATGCCAATGCGACATCTATGCGTGTATGTCTCTGGTGTTTACTCGTGTGTCCTCCTTCAGGTGTGTGTCGTCCAACATGGTGTCTCTGCTGTCCTGGCTGCGACTGACAGATCTACACCCAAATCTAAAAATTCTTTAAAATTCTTCTTCTACTTTTTCTTTGTTCAATGTTTTCATCCCCTGGTTCATGTGGCTTGTATGTTAGAAAGTTAATTTTGGATAAACACAAACACACACACACAGAGACACACACCTGGTTACAGTGTAGAAGCCAGCAGATGTGCCCAGTCCCTGTGATGCTAACAAGCACTTTTAATTAGAGGGCAGCTACACAACTGAAATGTTTTATGTGTGTGTGTCTGTGTGTTCATGTGTGTGTAATCTGATCTGGCATCTCATCAGTAACTGAGTTATTATCTTGAACGTGTTTAATGTCTGTGTTTTGAAACAGAAGCAGCGATAGCATGCTAAGTATCCAGGAGAGTAACCATCTGCTCTACGTGTGTGTTCATGTGTGTGTGTGTGTGTTCATGTGTGTGTGTGTTGTCATCACCCATTGGGTGAGCCAAATGCACTGTGTCAAAAGAGGGGATTAATTAAGCTGTGAGTGTGTGACACTGCAGACTCTCAAAGAAAAAATATTACCATTATTTTACAATTGTGTCGAGCTTTGCAGTTAAATAATGACCTTGGAAACACTAGTTGACTTTTCTGTGTCATGTTGTATGGATCCTGTTTTATTCAAATTGATACAGAATTCTTGTTTTTTGTCTAATTAGTCGAGTCTGCAGCTCCTCTGGCGACCTTGTAAAGCTGTAAATGCTCATTATAAACCATAAAACTGCAGTTTTCTGACTAGATTTTAATGCAAACATGCACATGTAGTTAGCATATTCAGTTAGGTATTAGCATACCGTTCAGAAGTTTAGAATCGCCTGCCGACAGAACAGTCAGATGCGTAAAACAACCAGACTGACAATGAAAGGGCAGAAAGAGACAAACAGTTCAATAAGAATAAAAGAGATCGCCGCTCACTGGTGAGAGAAATCTGAAGCTTAGCATTAAAATATGTGCAGATATAAATAATAGCAGGTTCCTGTTTCAGTGTCAGCTGCTCAATAATGTCATTAAAACACTGGAATTAACAGACGTGTTGCTTTAAAACTGCAAAACAGAAATATAAGGTCAGTTTACGGTGAGTGCTGCTGGAGTTGGATCACAGAATATCAGACGAACATATTATAGGCTGACAATCACAGTTTGAACCTGTTAGATCTAACCACAGAGTGATACGATGGTGTATTAGGGCCATTGTTGGTATAAAAATAAATAAATAAATAAATAAATAAATAAAATAAAATAAAACTGAGCTGGGGGAGGGTTTTATATTCAGAGAAAAAAAACTTTCTAGATTGAATTTATAATTTATGAGAAATGAAATGAGTAATTTAAGAGAAAAAAACTAATTTACAAGTAAAAAATGTAAATATAAAGTCATATATTTGTGGGGATCTTTATCAGGGAACAACACATATTTACTTTGCGAGGTTGGATCAACCTCATCACGCCACAGACTCAGCTGCTCACCGTGTGCAGTGGATGATCTGATCAAATTATACTTTGCAATCAGATTCAGCAATAAGGATGATGATGATGATGATGATGATGATGATGATTTAATGATCTGTTGTAAATCCATCCTGCTGTACCACAAACCCCTGCAGAGGGCCCAAAGAAAAACTGGTTCTCAAAATATTTAGAGCCCAGTTGACCCGGTGATTCCCAAACTTTTTCTGGCAGGCCCAGTACAACACGGTGTCATACTTCGCTGTTTGGGTCATCCTTTACTTTGTTGAAATTTACTTTGATATTAATAACAACGGAAGATTTATTTTTAAAAAGGGGAAAGTCCATCCTGAGTCTTCTTCTCTTTTCTTTTCCACTGGAGCAGTTCAGTCTGGCGTCTTTGCCCTCACAGACAGGAGAGTCCCTGCTGCTGGATGCTGATGTTGGAGAAATATGATCAGGCTGTTTTGTTCTGCATCACTTCCTCTGTTGAGTGCATTCTTGTAGAAGAAAGGGGCCATTGAGGATATTGTTTGTGAAGATTTTGGTTCCAAAATGAGAGATTCATCGTTTGAAAACACCTCTACAGATATCCCAGGGAACGTGATTAAATTCTCCATGCAGGATGTTATTTCAGTCTGTGGTTGATGAAATTGTCCTTTGACAGGATGTTCTGTATTCCGGGGCTCCGAAGTTTAAAATAAGTGGTAATATCTCAAGCTGCAGACATTTCTGAGACAAGCTCGGCCTTTAATTCGAACAGACTTCTGGGAAATGATGCTCGCCTTTTGTTGTTTTGGATTTAGAAGGAAATCTCAGGTAACCGACAACATCATTTGTGTTCTCACGGCTGATGCGGTGCGTCGTCGTACAAGCGACAGCCTCCGCAGGAACAATAAATGCGCTTCCAGCTGTGACAAGTGTCTCCCGATCGCTGTGTGAGGATAGTGAGATGATAAATGTCTAAGAGCACTCGGAGCACCCCGGCGCAGAGAATATAACACTGTCAGGATCCATTCAGCCGCCCGGGTTCGACAGGAAAGAGATGCCTCGCGGTTAGAGCAGCAGACTTCCCCAGATAAAAGAAAGGTTACAGAAATGTGACTTCAGCTGGTGGATTGCTGCGGCAGTAAGTGGTCAGAAAAATGAGATGGAGCTGAGCGGAGCAGGAAGGAGAGACCTGGAAGAGCCCCGCCGCCAGGCTGCAAACACCCCACCTACACATTTACAGTGAATCAAATCTCAGCATGTGGAGGGTGGACAAAATAACATAATGCAACATAATGAAAGGTAATATAATACTTGTAAATCTTTGTTTGAAACTCTCTTTGGTAAACTTTGAAGCTGTAGTTTGTGGCAATGGAAGCTCATTAGATCCAAACTTCACTTGAAGGAGCAGTTAAGTGACAAGTTTCATAGATTTGGAATTTGATCCTGTTTAGATCTGGTTATTAAGCAGGACAAATATGAATCAGAATCTTTAAAAAAATGTGTCAGGCCTGAGTGTCATTGAGAGCCACATACTTAATATTATTACATAGGTTATAACAGTGGTTCCCAACCTGGGGGGCAGGCACCCCTGGGGGGGCTTCAGAGCCACTGCAGGGGGAGGGTGGGGGTGTGTGTGTGTGGAAGACCAGGGGAGAAATACTCAGAAAAACAAAGTTGGGTTAGGATTAGAATGAATATGATCCATGAAGGGGAATTTCTTTTTTTATCAGTTCCATCCCTAATTATTGTTACTGATTGATTAGGGTTGTAGTGTAGGGTTGGGGGGCACAAACTTTTTTCAGCTTCTGAAAGGGGGGCAAGGCCAGAAAAAGTTTTGGAATCACTGTGTTATAACAACAAGAATAAACTACTGGACAGCAACTTTTATATGGTTCAAAGTGCTTCACGATAAAGAAATTTCATGCACCAAATGTGTCACATAAAAGATTAAGAAAGAAGTAAAATCAGGGATAAAATGCCATAATGAAAAAATGAATAATAGTAAATGAAAAATAAAATAAGGATGAAAATAAAATGGTGCAGCAGTGCATGAGTACAAAGTTTCAGGTCTATATCAGGAGAAGTGTAGCTAGCTAAAGGCTAAAGTGAAGAGATGCGTTTTTAAGCTTTCTTTTAAAAGTTTTCAGCGACCTGGCCTCCATGATAGTGTCCCTGCTAGTGCTCCATAACTCTGACAAAGCTGCATCCCTGATTTTCTTGCTTTCAACAATCCAGCAGATGATCACAGTGTTCTTAAAGGGTAAGCAGTGAAAAAGGGAGCAAACAATGTTGCTAACCCACGAGGTTATGTGGGTTGTAGCTTAAAGTAAAAGAAATGGTAAAGAAATCAGAAGAAATCAGTGTGTCTCGGTTTGTTATGGAAAACATTTCGGCCGCAGCAGCCGAGCTCCTTCTCAACAGTCTTTTTCACGTTAGAAACAATGGAGGTGAAGGTTGTGACCCTTCAAACCATCTCTCACAGCTGTAGGTTTTATGGTGAAGATCATCTCTACCATCTGTGCTCATGATGTCCCATAATGCACTACTTCACCCGACTACAGTCGCTGCTGCCATGATCATTTGAAAGTCTGGCCGTGACACGTCTTATAAATTTGCTTCAGTTGCCACCGATTCTCTGAAGACACTAATTATTTTCTCTCAGTGTGTGGCTGTGTGGCTCTTACCTCTGCTGTTTGTGAATTGGACTTTTTTTTTGTGCCAGTGAGGCTCATTTGCATAGAAAGTGACCAATTTTGCACCAAATATATGCACATTACCCAATTTAATACCTGCAAATAGCACCGGAGCACCGAGGTGCTATTTGCTGGGCAGCTCATTTAGGGCTGCATTTCACTCTGCAGGTGCTTTTAAAATTAGTTTCTTTTTTACCTTCCTTTTACAGGTTTAACAGACACAAAAGCTGCACAATCCTTTTGTGAATTTTCCTGTCAGTCTTCTCAGACGGCCGCTCATGCAGAGACACAAACACACACACACACACACACACACACACACACACACATGCACACAAACAAGCAAGCAAGCGACATTTAGTGTTTGCCATTTACACACCAAATGGACCACAACCAGTCATCTATGCTGGGTGGAGGCAAAGAGGGAAAGATTTCTAGGCTGCGACTACCGATGAACTTTTATTATTGATGATGGTTGTAGCCATAAAGATAATTAGAGAGTGAGAAATGGAAGAAAAAGAACCTTTCTTACTCTCACCTCAGACTAATGTTCTGACAGAAACTATCAGTGAGAAATATTTGTTATAACCGTCATCCATCCTTCTACATTTGATTCATTTGTGTCCTTATTTTTCATGAAATAATTACTTTTCTTGCATATTTTTCACCTGCGCTGTTTTTTAAATCACAGATTGTGAATTGTAAAGCAGAGCAAGGTGTGTTGCAAGGTTACAGGAAAACAAGAATACAGCGGGATGAGAAAGGCAGCATCATTGCCAGGATTAGAAGATGAATTATTTGTGTAGAACAAAGATCATCTGCAGCAGAGATGTGCCAGCATTTACACCAGCTGTAAACTGAGATACTTCCAAAATACAAACTCCACCATCCCAAACCTCCCTTCAGGAACCTGTCTTTGGTATCAAACATCCACATTTTTTTTGCATCTTTGAAAGTTTAGATTAAATTCATAATCTCTCAGTCAAAGCGTTCGGAGCAGCTGCCCCGGAGCCATGTCAGCTCCGTCTGTGGACAAACAAGTATCCAGTGAAATCCTGTCAACTCAAACTAATTAGCAGCGAGGAAAATCAATTACTCGCACTGACAAAACTGCGATACGCTCATAGTTCTGATCTGAGAAGTCTTCACCGAAAGGCATCAAATATTTCAGAGACAGGAAAGTTTTTCGGGGGGAGAATCTCCTCTTTGTGATATCTGATTATATAATGATGCTGCCAGCAGTGATGGTAAAAATGCTAATCAGGAGGAATGCTAATTTATGACCCTATTGAGCAAACTGAAAAAGAAATAACGTTTTTTTATACTTAAAATTTATTCAGTGCTGCTAACTTATTGCAATAAGAGGGAAGAAGTAACACTAACAAACATTTAAGCTCAGATAACCTCAGATTTTTGAGCTTATGAGTTAACTGTTGCCTCTAAGTTATGCAGCTTGTAAAACAGCTTGTGAAACCAGCGCGGTTTGTCAGTAGTTTCATAGTCGCTCAGTGCCACATCACTGTTTGGTTGGAGTTCTGTCCAGTTACATCCACACACAGGTCGGCACCCGTCAGATCAAAAAGATCCAGATCACAAATGAACTAATGAGATCAATGCAAATGAGTGAGGGGATTCCAGGCTAACTTGGTGAGGTTCAGGGAAAGTTTGAAATAAAATAATCAATATTGACCATTTGCCCAAACCCTGCTTATCTGTGTGAAAGTCTGTTGTGTTTTCTGTCTAAAATTATGTTAATTATTATGTTAATTATCCATCCATCCATCCATCTTCACCCGCTTATCCGGAACCGGGTCGCGGGGGCAGCAGTCTGAGCAGGGATACCCAGACTTCCCTCTCCCCAGACACTTCCTCCAGCTCTTCCGGGGGAATCCCGAGGCGTTCCCAGGCCAGCCGAGAGACATAGTCCCTCCAGCGTGTCCTGGGTCTACCCCGGGGCCTCCTCCCGGTGGGACATGCCCGGAACACCCTCCCAGGAAGGCGTCCAGGAGGCATCCGAAATAGATGCCCGAGCCACCTCAACTGGCTCCTCTCGATGTGGAGGAGCAGCGGCTCTACTCCGAGCTCCTCCCGGGTGACAGAGCTCCTCACCCTATCTCTAAGGGAGCGCCCTGCCACCCTACGGAGGAAACTCATTTCGGCCGCTTGTATCCGAGATCTCGTTTTTTCGGTCATGACCCAGAGTTCATGACCATAGGTGAGGGTAGGAACGTAGATTGACCGGTAAATCGAGAGCTTCGCCTTTCGGCTCAGCTCCTTCTTCATCACGACAGACCGGTACAACGACCGCATTACTGCTGCCGCAGCACCGATCCACCTGTCAATCTCTCGCTCCATCCTTCCCTCACTCGTGAACAAGACCCCAAGATACTTGAACTCCTCCACTTGAGGCAGGAACTCTCCTCCAACCCGGAGGGAGCAAGCCACCTTTTTCCGGTCGAGAACCATGGCCTCGGACTTGGAGGTGCTAATTCTCATCCCAGCCGCTTCGCACTCGGCTGCAAACCGCCCCAGCACATGCTGAAGGTCCTGGTCTGAAGGAGCCAACAGGACAACATCATCCGCAAAAAGCAGAGATGAAATCCTGTGGTCCCCAAACCGGACTCCCTCCGGCCCTCGGCTGCACCTAGAAATTCTGTCCATAGAAATAATGAACAGAACCGCCATCACATTATGTTATTAATTATGTTATTGCCCAGACTGAAATATTCTAAACACTTCAAACTGCTCTAGAAACGTAAAGAGAATTAAAACGTGCACAGATCTGCTGCAGCACCAAGACTAAGTTCATCCCTTCAGATCCACTGCTCCATATGTGTGTATGAATGTCTGAACGTCTCCATTAGTAAGTGTGTATCTAAACAGCTCATTGCAGATGTAAAGTGATAGCCATCATGAATATTTAACAAGCATTAATTCCATCAGATATTAGCCTGAGCCGCCGGCTCGGGAAATCAATACAATCAGGGAGAAGTGCTGAGTGTCACCCTCCATGATGCATTTTTAATGGACTTCAAACACACAGACTCACGGCCGTGAAGCTGTCCACCTAACACACACACACACACACACACACACACACACACACACACACACACACACACACTAGCATATGTTATCATTTACAGGTTTTTTTTAGAAGTGATGCTTTTATGTTACACTGTCCCTCTACACTCAGATCTTAACATATACTGTAAAAAGTAGTGGGAGGTGATCAAACAAAGGAAGAAGAACGAGGAAGAGGAGTTTGTCTGCTCTTGTATTAAATGAGGTGTTTACTGACATGTAGGATGTTTCCATTTCTGAGTTTATACAGGAATAAGTGAGATAATCAAGTGAACAAGCACTTATAATAAGTGAAGTGAAGCACAAAGTGCAGGATCGATTGCCACGATCAATAATTAATAGTCTAGTCTATATGTCAGAGCCTCTATATGACTGGAGTGTGTAGAAGTAGATATGAGCAGCATGAGTCATACAGTCGACGTCTCCTACAGCAGACAGCAGCTGTCAGAGCCTCAAAATCATATATAAGATTTCAGGCAAAGCTAAATGGAACAGATCCATCGTTAATATTATTTGTTCTCCATTCTGTCATAATGAGCTAGAATGTGTGTCTTGTTGTAGTTATACATCTTTTTAACTTGTGTAGCATAAGTAAGTTATGTTACGGACAAAACGTAAGTAAAAGTAACTAACAAACTTATTTTAACCCAAACCAAATGTTTTCCCAAACCTAATCAAACTGTGATCATTTCACAGTGCCAGCCATCTGTCTCAGCAGGCTTTATTTTGAAAGTATCATAGCATATAACGTAATGTAGTTGCTAGTTCTCTGAAGAATTACAAAGTCAGTGTGATGACTCAATGCAGCACGGAGACTCGGGCACAGTTTTCTCTGAAGGCTCTTTCAGGGCGTCTCGCCTTCAGTCGGTCGTTCCTTCAGGTATTAACAGTTTGTCATCTCCTTCCTCAGAACGATGTTCCACTGGTTTTACTCTCAGCTGACTGTCGTCTGCCCTCCTCACAACTGAAACACAGAGAATCCTAAAATCAATACATTTGACACGTTGATTATTAATCAAAATTGTTCATCTTCCACCTTTACAAGTAGACTTTCAGAAAAAAGGCATAAAAACTACTTGGGTAGGTTTAGGAGAAAGGTGGTGGTTTGGGTTAAAATCAGTGGGACTCTGTTTTAAAACAATGAAATACTTTTACGTCACATCATGGTCATGTTAAACCTTAAAACAAACAAACTCCCAACGTTTTTTGGCATCAAACCTTCGCCAGGAAGTCAAAAGTAACTGTTACTTGAGTAAGTATGTAAAGTTCATAAGTTATGTAACTTGTGTGACGGTCATAAAAAGGAGTCAATACTGACTTTTAGTTCCACATGAGACACAAACCTCTGTCCCACGTCTCTGCTGTATTGGACCAGTTTGATGTGAGGACACGCTGGTCTTGAATCAGATTTATAATGACTATGATTTGTAACTTTGTCACTGTCAAAAAAGACAAGATGATGAAGACAGAACATCAGTTAAAGTCTGGTGCTGCATTATTCAGTCCAGGACTTTGTCCCGATATCACCCCATCATTTGGTCGTTATTTATTCTCTGCATTATTTGCTCGGTAACAAGTAGGGAATGATTTCAGATAGTGAAGTTACCTTAATGGACCTGTCAGAACGAACCCCTTTGTGTCAAAGTGACCCAAACACTCGTCTGACAGGAGCTAAATAAGCAGCTCTGCACATGCTGAGTGTGAGCGTGACACTCTCGTCCGTCCGTCCGTCCGTCACTCAGCTTCACACTGTGCGAAACAGCGGCCTAAACGAATGACAGAGACGTGAGAAACTGGTAATTTTCTGCCTTATCGCTGCCCTGCAAGCAAAACATTGGCTGATTAATTTCTCTGAGAGTCAGACCTCATTTAGCTCCGTACGAACCGAGCTGTGGGACTCACCGTCTGCAGCCCGGGAAGTAGGTATTGTTTAATTAATCTTATTTGTTATGTTTTGTACCATTTAGTGCCTACATACTAATTTTAACTCATTTATTTATTTTTTTGTTGATTATGACTTATTTTTCTCAGATTTCTCACTTGACAGTTCAGCGTTAAATGTCCTCTGTTCACCTCTAACTTAGGGACAATGTTTAATTATAATGCTCGACTGGTAAAGTGTTGATATAACTTTTTACTGCTGAACAAATCTAAATCTCAAGTTTTTCCACCACTTATCTGTTGCTTCTGAACACAGATCATCGTTCAAACTGAACAGATAAACGTGTGTTTTCCTTTAACCAAGAGGAGAAAGTTTGAACTTGGTTGAACAAGTTAAGAGAAGATGAATAGCAAAGGATTGTTCAGCTTTTATCAGTAAAAATCACTTTAATGTACAAACCCCTGAGTAGTTATACACTCTTAAAGTGATATTCCACTTTACATGATAACCCACTCAGTATGTACTCACCACTATGCCGATGTGATGATGGGTGAAGGTCTTCAGTTCACAAAACAATCAAGTTTTAGGAGAAACAGGGTAGCAGCGTCATCCAGTACAATGGCAGTGAACGGTGAACACGGATAAAACGTTAAAAAAAGAACACAAAACAAACACAAAATGTCTCCATCCTGCTTGTGTGGTGTAATCCAAGTGTCCGCGAGCTGCAACATTAAAAATTAAACGCA
>JAJHUR010136527.1:0-10708 GCA_027495735.1 Lutjanus campechanus
CAACATATATTTCCATCCATATTTATTTTGCCAAATCATGTTTTAATTTTTGTTTGTGTGTTTGTTTGCGTTTGTGTGCCTGTGTGCAAGATATATCAATAAAACAAGTGGTGGGTTCCTTTGATAAGGTATCGAAATTACATGTCAGCCTGTACCGACATAAAATGAAATAAAATGTATAATTTGAATAACTGTATGTGATACCTTAAAGTGTTATTTAAAAGCATATAGTAAGAAAAAGAAAGAAAGGAAAAAAACTTCTTGCTGTTCCACTTTATTTGTACATAGTTATGCATGTGCATATCAACATACAGTTAGTGCATGTCTAATATTGACACACTGAGCAATTATGACAATAAAATAGGCCTATTTGAACCAAGTTTTAAAAAATGCCTAATGTGCAAAGCACTTCACCTCTCATAGGCTTATTAATCAATATGATGTCCATGTCCCATGTCTGATGTGTAAATATCAATAGTATACATCATTTTCATGCACTACATACTCATGCAAATATTGAATTTCTAACTTTTATATAGTTTTTCTACATATTTGTGTTTTTTTCTCACCATCAGTCTGCTATTACAGTACATTACATTTGCTCTGTTCTGCTCAGTTTCTAAATAAGGACAAAATTTACTGAATGTTATTATGTTACAGTATAAAATGTAGACAAACCAATAAATAGCGGCGTCTGCTCTCTTAAAATTCTGTTGTCAACAGTAAATAATTTGAACTTCACAGCAACATGGTCAAAAAAAAGGTCAGTGCAAATATCTCAGTAACCCACAAACGCAGAACACTGGCAAACTTATTTTAAGTAAATGAGTAGCCAGTTATTGTAGTTTGTTCTGAGGATAGTTTGACTTTGCTTATGAAGGTGGACCATTTTTAAAAAGGATATTATAAATATATTTTTATCAAAGTCTGCCAAGGAAATCACGTGGATATGTGATGTCATGTGTCCAGCATTACTTTCAGTCAGATTTCCTACACTTTTTAAGTCTTTTCATGCCTGGGAGTTTGCATCCAAAACCGTAGACATGTTATGAAACAGAGCAGTGACTGAGCTGTTTCATTATGGGACACATATCGTCACGCTTGACCGGTGATTTTTCACAACACTTCCTTCCTGCTTTGCTCTCTGACCCTGCCCCCCGGCGTCACCGGCGTTATATAAACCGCTCATCAGCCTGCAGATCTTTTTTCACCTGCGGCACAACCCACAGAAGACAGCCAAGATGGTAAGTGATGTGAAAATCTTCATACACAGGATATTTTTTTCACTTCTTCATTCTCCTCAAGAACATCCACATTCAAGATCTTGTTGTTCCTCGTCGTAGTTATGTTATTATATCAAGCTCAGAACAAGAATGTTTCTCATTTTCTGCAACTTTTTCTTAAACTATTGTCAAATTTTGATGGTTTAAGATTAAAATCAGAATTAAATTCCTAAATACACACACTCTTTGGCTTTCTGATCACACTAATCATTATCATATATCATTAAATATTTTAAAATGTCAAATTTAGAACTTGAGTATTGGTGGACTCGTGGTGGAAGTTGGAAATTTGAAAGAAATTTGTGTTAACATTATTGCAGAATCATGAACATTCATACACCAGATTTTGTGAAGGTGCTGACAGTTTAAAGCTACTACAAGGAACTGTAATATTTTGGAGGCCTCTGTGAACAAACGCTGCAGTGTTTCCACTGTGATAAACACAAATATAACATTAAATATAGAATTACCTAACGAAAAGTCTCCTATGGCTTCTTTTTAACTGGCTAACATACTAACATACACTGTAAATTTGGCTCGGAAAATGTAAACTCAGGCTTATTTCATCTGATTTCCAGGAGAATCCAACCCAAAAGTAGACATTTAGAATAATTATAGAAATAGCCAATCTTCTCATGGATGGTCTTTTTTGCTTATAGAGGTCATAAAGACTGTTTCATAACAAGTTAAAAAATCCTTGTAGTAGCTTTAATTTCAAGTCCACAGAAAGGAGAGCTTGATTAACACCTTTCTAATTTTTCAGGTTTTGTCTACAGATGTAGTTTTTTACTCAGTATTTTGTCATTGACATTAATTCCAGGGACACATAAATATTTATTATATCAATGTGATGTGATGGAGATGTGATGGAGATATGTAGCTCAAAACCAAAGTTGAGCAACAAATATAACATTTCCAAATATAGTTTTTTGCCAAGGAACTGCTTTTTTTCATCTATTCTAAGTGATCTTGTTTAGTGTCTCAGAGATTAACTCAGTCACCTCACAGTACAAAGTCCTGATCTCGATGTTCGATCCCTGAGAAACATGCAGGCACTGTAATAATATTGTACAATGGTCTGGAAACAGGAGACAGCTAATGTGCCGGGATGTTGCATACTGCCGATAAAAAGTTAATAATAGTAGGCTGACTGAAATCCCCACAGTTTAACTTAACTTAATTATTCTCCAACACTTTGCCTGTGCGGTCAATGATAAACCAGTACTGATCTGATGTAGGAGCTCAGGTCTGGATGGGTGTGTTACAGGAAGGAGTCAGGAAGTTCATGTGTGTCCATCAGGTGATGCTCAGCATACAGATAGGAAGGGCAGTAGCAAATGGAATTTATTGCATTATTGATTAGATGACTACAAAGAAAATTCCTGGCATGCCATGCAATTGATCATATATATATATTTAAAATATTTCCTGTTGTTGTAATACTGAAAATTTCCCCACTGTGGGACTAATAAAGGAATATCTTATCTTATCTTAAGATGGACTTTAAAAAAAAACTTTTAAAAATATGTTGTGTGTGGGTGTTTTATCAGAAATGCTATTTTTTAATAACGTTTATTTTTCTAATAAGGGACATTTCACCCCTTTTTGTTATTAGTTGCAGAGTTTTGGAGACATTGGCCGTAGAGCTGTTCGCCTTTTCTCTGATATAATGGACAAACCAAACCAAAAACTACATTTGGAAAAATTTAAAACCAGTGTATCTTTCCAAAAATCATGACCCAGTTACTCAAGATAATCCACAGACCTTGTTGTGAACAGTTTCATGTAAGAATTACTTTCCTTATAGTAGAAAGAAAGTAGTTCCGGTAGGTTCTAAAGTCGTTCTGGTAGATTCTACTGCAGAAAGAAAATAGTTCCTACATGACACAAGATCTGTGGATTATTTTCAGCAATTGGGTCGAGAGACATTGCTGTTGAGTTTTTAAATTTTTTTTTCGGCCTTTTGAACACCATAGCACTAGTGCGATTTAGTTCCGTTATATTGGAGAGAAGGCAGGAATCTCTCCAAAACTAGCCAACTCACGCTAAAACAGTACAGATGGATAAATAGCACTACAGGCCGGAGGAAAAATATGTTTGTTTGATTTGGGGGTGAACTATCCCCACACACCCACACGTATTAAAGAGGTGTGTTTGTGGTACCTATCTAGATGTAACGTGGCATGAGGGCCGTGGCTGGGCATCTTTTTATGGTTTTATTGTCTCTATATGATGACCACATGTTAGCGAACAAATACGGCGCCTTCCTGTTTTAGTACTTTTACAGCAGAAGGTACGCCGTTCCACCGTGGTTGATCATCAACAGCTGATAAGAACAGCTATCATCAGTTCTCACACCACAGCAGACTGTGCACACAACCATCTCTAGCTGTCTCTCAAATAGTCCTAAATTTATTTATTATTTTTTATTTATTTAAGGTTTTTTTTTTGTAAATATGTAGAGGAAGTGAAATGAAATATCTTCTGACTGATAATGGATGTGGAAGTACGAACATGAGGAACAGAGCACTCAGTTACTGGGGTCTGATACAAAGTTAATGAAACTAGAAGTATTGCCTCGCGATCTTATGACAACTGATCCAGTTGCAGTTTACATCCACATCTGTCCAGACTCATATAATATGCTCAGTGAAGATTTTGAAGGAATTTAATAAAAGGTATCAGGTGCATCTTTTGGCAACATGGAATTTACCGCTATATTGATATTTATGATTCCGGTGAATAATTTCCAGTGAGAAACATGGTCTTTTTTTTAGAGAGATGATTTACAGATGGCCAATAGAAAGGGGGTTGGTAGTTGGATTGTATAAATCTGCAGTTGTTTGTGCTAAGCCATCCTCACCAAAATACAAGAAGTAGCCTAGTTTAGAAGGAAACATGATGCATGTTACGTTTGTACCGATTTTGAAGAAAACTCATCCAGGTGTTCTTAAGCTATTACATTCACAAGAATAGGACAGATGGACAACCCAAAAACAAAATGCCTCTGGCCCGGCCTGTCGCCAGGGGTGGAGGCATTAAAAGAGTTTCTCATGTTAAAGTTAAGCTGAGTCACTTTTAATCTGTGTGAAATGAAGTTACTACCATAAAGCACTGAATGTTCCTTTAAGTCTACAAAAAGGTCGTTTAGAAAGGTCATCAAGACTCCATCCATCTAAATCAGTTCCCTTATTCCTCTTTTGTCTTTTCCGTCTACAGAAAGTCGAGGACATGTCAATCAAGGAGGGGCATGAGCTTAAGATCCGCATCAAGCCCACTGATGATAGCAACGTGTAAGTTCCTCTAATAAGAGAAGTTATCAGATGACTTTCTGAAATTGTCACAGCTCCATTGTCTCTGGTTTATGAAGTTTAGCCTTTAGATGTGGATTGAATTTCACTGAATGAGGAGGAAGTCGATGTAGTGTGCTGTGAGGCAGGTTAATGTTTGATACACTTCTTCCCTTTTCTCATCGCGCTCTTTTAACCTCTGCGTTCCCGCCTCCGTTGCAGCTTTTCTATCAACATCGGCCACGATCCTGACAACCTTGCGCTGCACTTCAACCCCCGTTTCGACCACGGCGGTGACACCAACGTCATCGTCTTCAACTCCTTGTCCGGGGGGTGCTGGGGTGACGAGCACCGTGAATATGAACACTTCCCCTTCAGTCGTGGGGAGGAATGCAAGGTGTGTTGGGAGAGTCCGAATGTGCCTGTTAATTATCTGTGATCGCTCAGACTTTTAGGTTTATTCAGATACTAAACAGCAACCATTTAGTTTCTTGCATACATTTAAAAACAAGGTTTAGTGTAGAAGATGCAAAAACTTAAACACACACAGTGCACTCGTTAGCCTTTACTAATAAAGTCAGACTATGTAACCTTTACTGATATCAATCAGTCAGTTATACAGTGAAAATGAGCTATACTCAGGCTAAGAAAGGTTATATCAGCAAAATCCCTGAGTATTTCGAATTGAGACTGTTTGGATAGACAGTGAGGTACAGCAGAAGTGGGATCAAGTCCCAAGTGAAGATAGGCAAGTCCCAAGTCCCAAGTCCTAAACTTTAAATTTTGAGTGTTAAACAAGTCATAATGTAACAACGAGCTTCCAGCATCGTTGATTTATGCAGTTTCTTAGCTGTGAAGCTAATGCTAGCAAAGCATTAGCATGCTAACTACGTTAGCCATGACTTACCGTTCTTTGTGCAACTTTGAGAATCATTTTTTCCAACTTCTGCTCTCTGGTTGATTCAGGAAATGACAGAAAATTGATTGATTTGTGGCACAGTTTTTAAATAAAATACTCTTTAATATCCGGACTTGGTGGAGGGTATCAATTATTTTAAAGTCAAAGGGCTCAAGTCCAAGTGATGTCATGTGTCTAATGTGTTGAGAATTTTGGACTTTCTCAAGTTGAGTGTTCAACCCATCAACCAGAAGGAGTTATTTCTCCTCTCAGAAGTAACACAGAGGCAATTGTGTCTCAATATTCCAAAAAATATTAGATATTAAAAATAGCTGTGGCAACAAAAGTACAGCTATAAATGGTATTCCAGAAAGTGTTTTCCTAATATTACTTTAACTGTATCTCACACAAGTCATCAGAGGTTTTAAAGCACTAAGTTTCAGGCTTATGGTTTTATCATTGTTTAGACAACAAAGGCTCAAACCTGATTTTTGGTGTGATTATGGTTCACACATAGATCTGCTGTATTTAAAAGAATATTGTTTGCCACTGACAAAGTACTTTTTCTTTATTTATTGAAGTCATTTGGCTCAAGTTCAAATTTCATCATGTCTTTTGCCATAATGAGGTTATTGCTGGGCTTGGTATCTGTGCTGTAACACTGTTTGGTCAACAGACACTGAGCCGTGCAATCATGAATCATTACAGGATTTACAGGCTCGTAAAACTTTACAGCTACTGAGAGAGATAGATAAGTCTTACCTACCTTTGCTTTGTACATACGTTTTCTTATCTTTTCGTTTGAAATGAACTCAAACTCTACTGACACTGAAGGATCAAACGTGCGTTTTCTCTTCTCAGTTTTACATCAACTTCACCAGCGAGAAGTTTTACATCAAGCTTCCCGACGGCCACATGATGGACTTCCCCAACCGGCTGGGAGACGTCAAGTACAAGTACTTCAATGTCAGCGACGACGCGCGGCTCGTCGGCATGAAGCTCAAGTAGAGCTTTGACTCTTGACCTGTCCACCTTTTCTTTGTGTCTGAAATAGTCCGTTTTACATTACTGAGCCCAGACCTGCTTAGAGAAATAGGAAAATAACACTGGAAATGCATACAGACAAGAAGTGCTGATGTTGTCATACAATGTACTGGCCTAAAGAGGGAGCCACAGCACATCTTACCTTATTGTGCCTGCTTTACATCCCATCAGTCACCGGGTTTGTTAATAAATGCTGTGAAAAAAACAGTGTCCTCTCTGTGTACTTGCATCTCTGTACGCCACATTCATGAAACACAGACATGATATATTAGAAACTCTGAATCATTTACTTAAAAAACATTATATTTCATTTGAAGAGCTGTTTTGATTTCTATCACTTTCACATACAGCCCTAATCCTGATACTAGTCAGATTATACACAGTCATACTTAAAAGTTTAAAGTTTTTTAAGGTCTTAAGTCAGCTTTAGGACAGGGCAGTGAAGGTTTAGATCACGCTGTTATTTAAAATGCTGCTTTGGTGCAAGCAAAACATAAAGTAATACAACCAGTGCATGTTTGAAAGCATCTAAAAAGAGATCTCAACATACATTGAAGAGGATTGAAACAGTTAAAACCGGATAAGAGCCACAGAACCTGCAGGAAATGTATCAACTGTCTAGCCCAAGATATATTCAGGGACGAGACAGTAACAGAGTAAGTGGGAGCACGGTGAATGGCAACAGTTAAATATGACATCTGAATTTGAACAGTCAGCTCTCTCCTTAAAGGGCCTGTCGACTCTGGAACATGTTATCAACTGAAGTCAGATTAATGATATACATTTTTTTTTTTTACAACAAAAGGTTAAAGGACCAGTGTGTAGGATTTTATTGCTATTGGAAACTTATCTCACCCTTCCCTTTCAAGTGTGTAGGTGGCTGCAAAAACATGAACGGCCATATCTAGAGCCAGTGTTTGGTTTGTCTGTTCAGTTTTTTTTAATGCACCAGTTAAAACATTGTTCTGCCCTATTCTACCAATAAATTCCCATAAATCTTACACACGGACCTTTAAGGGCTGCTTAAAAACAAACCAGAGTTGTACCCATTTTTAGCTTACTGACCCTTCCCACCCCCTATTTGCTCTGTGCTCCAGTAACAGTTGAACAAACCTGGTACCCGGTGGAATTTGGTCAACTTTCCTTTACTTAGGTGTGCTATGTGGTGAAAAGATGTTTCTGGGGGACCTGTAGGCGACATGTAGTCATGTTTCAAATGAGTTCAGGGGTTTTCAAACTGGGGGCTCCCCAGAGTGGGCGTAGAGTCGCTTCAGCGGGGGGTGTGGATGACAAGGTGAGAAATATAGAGTGAAACAAAGTGAAATTAATATGATTTTGAACTTTTTATGGTTTCTGAAAGCGGGTAATTGGCTAATTAATTAGCTAATGTTAGCAAAATAAAGACTTGCAAACTAGCTAGCTAAAGATTGATGTAGATTAGCTCAGGTATGTCTATCTATGGTTACGCAGTGCTACAGAACAAGCCTACTAGTTGGTTTGGTTTAGGACAAGGAACATGGTTTGGGTTATAATAAGTAATAAATCAAGTTATTTCAGGGGGTTGTGTCATGTAATTAAGTGGGCATTTTGTGTACCAAAGTGGGTGTGTCTTGCACAGATAGACCATTCTTGATTAGCTAATTAGCTAGCTAATGTTTTGCTAACATTAGCTACCAAATGTAACTAACTAGCTAATGATTTATGTAGATTGGCTAGGTAGTTAGCTAATTTTTTTTTTTTCTTTTAACCATCTTTTAAAAAAAGTATTTCTTTTCAACATAGATGAGCCTAGCACTTAGCATATTTCAGAAGAGGAAATAGAAGAGCTTCCACCGGGTACCAAGCTTGCTCAACTGTTACTGGAGCTCAGTGTGAAAATGGGCAGAAGTTACGAAGTCAGTTGTACTTAAATATACTAAGGTGTACTGGTGTATGGTGTCTGTGTATTTGTACATCGTGATAGGCCTATGTGTATTTTATTGTATTTCCATATCTGTAGTTATTGTTGCTTTATGATACTGAAAACTATATATAAGAGTTGAAAATCAGTCATCAGACATATAAACTCTCTGTGCAGCACATCTGTTTCATGCCCTGTAATGTAAAATTGCATCACCTCTATCAAATAAAGTCGAATTCAAATGTGGCCAAGGACGAGGACTCCAGGGATAGAGCAGATAATAAGAGGATGAAAAAGGATAATGCAGAGGGAACAGGGTACAATATACGGCAGAGGTGAGATAAAGCACATTCTTACGGAGACAATTTGCAGGAGGACTCAAAGAAGACGTGGCCCGAGGCTGAGGAATGTGGCACGATGCAACCACATTCCCTGGAAGGAGATGAAATATCCTTGACAGTAAGTGTGTGAGTCTGTGCCTGTGCATGCCAGGTGGATGGCAAAGTGGAGAATAAGGGAAAAATTGAAGCAGTTCTTTACATCTGATTGTCCAACTATTAGATTTTGTTTTATAGCTATTGCAGAGTACTTATGCCCAGTATTTCTTCAAAAAACATTTTCAGAAATACAAAAAAAATTCCTGTTTTGTAGCATTTTCCAGGTAAATTTAAATATTTTAAATTTGAAAAATAACTCGCATTTGAATCCAAATATCAGTAGATTAAAGATCCTATCAAATGTGTCTTTGTCAGAGTGATATCATTAATGTCAAGAAGGCACAAATAATGATTGCTAGACAGTCCAGATAAGCCTTTGAATATACAATAACAACACAAACCAAACACTGTGTCCTTGGTGCTGTTTACCCTCCAACCAGAAGACTTGCAGGCAGACAGAGTTGGAAATACATAGCACCACACTGCATATATTTGCAGCATTTACAAAGTTTATACAAAGTGCTACTTCAGATTACAAGCATCTCACAAATGTGACATTTTCCAGTGTTGTACAAAATTACTCTAACAAAAATGTCCTCTCTCAGGCTGAGAGCGTTAATAACATTTTCTCACTCGAGCATCTGTGCTCTGTAATCATTTATTCATCCGTTAAAGGTCCTGCAGTGGCGTCGTCATAACGGAGCCGGGGTCGGCCCTGCTCGATCCCACAGACTGACCCTTCTGGGCCAAGTAATCTTTATAGTTCCGAGTCAGAAGAGTGTAGAGAAACGGATTGATGCAGCTGTTCCCGTAGGTAAGACATGTGACAAAGAAATTCACATAATTATGAGCAGCTGGAGACAAAGCTCGGAGGGAGTCTGGAGAGAACAGTTTGGCTAGCTGCCATCCCCAGAAAGGCAAGAAACAAGCCCAGTAGGCCACCACAATGCTAAAGATCATTGATACGACTTTTTGTTTGAGTCCTCTCCGCCGTGCGGACCGGCTACTACCTCCCAAGCTAGCCTGCGCTGCCCAGTAACGCCTAGCTAGCCCGACATAGAGCCCAACGATTACCAATCCAGGCACTAAAACGCTTGTAAAAAACAGAACGGTGATGTAAGCCTTGAAGGCCTCAGGGGTCCAGGTAGGGAAGCAGATCCTCTTAACCAAACCAGTCGCGGTTGGTTTGCCCTCCCTGAGTCGGATCATCACCATCATCGGAAGCGTCAGCACAAAAGCTGTCCCCCAGATAATCCCCGACGCTAGCCTTCGCTTGCGGGACGAGGACCTGTGTGCGCTGAAGGGCCTGGCGACGGCACGGTAGCGTTCCAGGCTCATAGCAACCAAAATGAAGACGCTGGCGTGCATGGTGAGTAGGTCGAGACTCAGCAGGATGCGGCAACCAGCTTCGCCGAACAGCCAGTCGTGGGCGAAGTAGGTGCAGACCACGAAGGGGATGGTGGAGAGGTAGAGCAGGTCAGCCAGAGCCAAGTTGATGATGTAAACGTACATGGAACCCGTCCGGCGCAAAGCGGCCGAGCGCGTAATGATGAGCGTGTACGTGTTGCCCACCATGCCCATGGCGCACATGATCATCAGCGTGGCGCCGAGCAGGAATGTCACCCAGAGGCCCCCGCTGCCTCCACCACCACCACCACTCTCCTGGGACTCTCCATCTACAGGCCCTGGGCTCAGGACAAGTCCCAGCTGTGGTGTGATGGTGGCATTAGGAGTACAGTTCATTGCAGGATCATAGAGGTCAGGCTATATTATTTAAGAGCTGATTTGCACAGAGCTTTATGACTGTTGGCCCCTGCATTAAATTGGGAAAGGTTTCAAAGTCTGTGTAAGCAATT
>JAJHUR010136528.1:0-36694 GCA_027495735.1 Lutjanus campechanus
TATATATATATATATAAGATATATATATATATATATATATATATATATATATATATATATATATATATATATATATATATATACATATATACATATCATATATTGCAGATTAGCCTAAAATATTGAGTTATTATTTATAATCCATATTTCCCAACAAACTGACATTTGAAAATATGACTGTAAAATTGATATCAGATGCCAAAATCATTCAACCTTTGAGTTTCTTCATGCAAATAGCTGCTGTTAACTTCCATCATGACCCACATGAAGAACCAAAGACATTCATTCCAACAAAGCAAACGCAATGCTGATATTTGTGGATTGAAGGTGTTATTAGCTTATATTTTACAGTAGTGCTCGATAAAGAATAAATGTGACCATTTGCTTTCCTATAATTGCCCCTAAATGTCACATTGTCAAATGCTTATTGGTGTAGGATATGATGAAAATATAATATTTATGAAAATATATTTGATTCAGTTCAGGTTAAGTGTGACAGGTGTGGTCTCAGTTACTATAATATAATTAAACAAACCATCATAATGTCTTTGTTCATTTAGTTTCACTGTTACTCTTAATCATATTAATTCTCTCTTTCTTATTATTGCCTCATACACTCTCACTGTCTTATTCCCCCCAACTTTTTCTCCCTGTTTCCCCCTGCACCACCTTCTCTCTCAGCCGGCCGCAGCTAGAGGGGAAACCGCTGTGGTCTCTCAGTGGACGGAGGCGAATCTATCCAATTCAAATGGCTGTGAAATTGGGTTGGAAATGAGCTTGTGTGTTGAACGAGGTGAAGTAAAAAAATCAACGTAGCGTCGTGCAGCGTGTTCGATGGGGTTCGACGATAGGCTGCTCTGATGGAACCCAGCACTTTGGAGGGAGTTGCTCATAAAGAGAGTGTCTTACAGCTAAAGAGAAAAAAAAGCTGTATGCCTCATTATAGAAAGGCCGTGCAGTTATGCATAATCACCCTTGACATTAAAGTTTGCCCATTCTGCAATAGGTAACTAGTTTTACCTTCATGCGAGAAGTTTTTTGTATGAGTGTTAAATTTTCAGCTGGAGACTCTTCATGCATGGATTATGTGAAGTGACCTGTAGAAGCCCTTTGAATAAAAAGATTTAGAATGTGTTGTTGTGAATGTACGGAGTATCAGACTAAGTGGGCTATATTTCTTTAAAATCTTTCTATCTGTGTAAATCTTTCTCTGCTCTCCTATACCTAAAATGTTCATCATTTAAAGAATCAGTAAAACACAAAAACCAACCTTAAATCCTGCAGAGTGTGCAGCACTATCTGACATCACTGTTTCCCCTTCTCAGTAGCACTGCTTCTATGTTCTGTTCATTCCCAGCATGCACTAGGAGGTTTCCATTACCCCATTAAGGCTTGTTGGAGAGATAAGGCTGTGAGTGAGCTCTCCTGAACTCCCAAACACAGGTTACAAGCTCTCCCCATGGAGGCCTCGCTGTTGTTAGGAAGAGCATAAACATACACATTTGGCCTCCCCTGGCTGTGTGTGTATGTGTGTGTATGTGTGTGTGTGTGTGTGTGTGTGTGTGTGTGTGTGTGTGTGTGTGTGTGTGTGTGTGTGTGCGTGTGCGCATGTGTCCATCCTGTGTCATCCTGTTTCATCCTGTGTGGTCTCTCTTTCTGTCTCTCTCTAACCCCAGAGCTGTTATCCTCTTTAATGCTCCTCTTGTTGCCATGCTCAGAAGATCTGTTTTAGGTGCACATAAATCCATTTCTAAAGAGATATGTAATATATAAAGTACAGGAAAATATATTTAGGAACAAAGACTTTTCTTAATTGACAGGCTTCAATTTTTCTTAAACTGAATGAAGATGGTTGCCAGTGGAACATCCAAACTCCAAAAAGTTCCCTCACCAACTGCTTTGGCAAGACTTAACTGGTATCTGGCTACGTATATTGGCTGATAACTCATACCCCTCCATTCATGGCAAACACTTTTCAGAGGAGAATCTTTAAAATGATGAGTCCATTCCTTTGTACATTTTACAAAATCATGGTGTGCATCTTAATAATTCAACAGCACAATCCACTGTATATGAATACTGAATCAATTTGTTATTCATGTATTACTGTAGCTGATACAAGAGATTCATTAAACTAAAGGGGAAAACAAAGTTAGCATATGGATGGGATAATGTCCTCACAAATCTTTGTGAAGAAGAAAACAGGGAATTAAGCTAACCCAAATAGTTAAATTAATATTTCAATAAAACAACAAAATCACACAGCATGACAAATAAGTTTGTTATAGAGAAAGCAGAATGTGGCTGGTACAGCGACACATTTAACAGCATGACATCCCTTAAGGCAATTTGCTTGTGTTTATTTGTGCGTGTGTCCATGGGTATGTTTGAGTTGGGCCCCTGCGGCTATGCGAGGATGTGTATGTGCATGCATCTATGTGGATCCCCATGGTGACTCACGGGGATAAGTGGCAGTGGGCTGCTGAGGGGCCACTGAGAAATGGACGGCAAGATATGCTCAGAGACGGGAGGAGTCGAGGAGATAGAGGGTGGTAATTGCCAGTGCGCGGAGGAAGATGGACATTAACAAGAGGAAGGCTTCATCATTAAGGCTCCGAATGTGTGCGGGTGGGAGTTTAAGAAACGGATGAGGGGAAGGATAAACAGGGTGGAGGCTGGAAGAGGTTATAAAACACCACCAAAAGTTTCTCTAAATGAGTTTGAATGTCAGAGAAAAACAATTTCCTCCCTGGTCATGATGATGAAATCCCAGAGAGGAGTGTTATTAAAGAGAGGAACACTGGAGAGGAAGAGTGAGCCGTGGGCAGAAGAGGAGGGACATGATAAGCACTGTTGGAGAGGGACCCAAAGGAGTCAATATATACAGCAATTCACCCAATACCCCACTGATTCAATTATAGGGTAGCATTACTAGGAGTAGTCAGGCCTGAGGTGAGCAACGTACATTTCAGAAAAGGCCAAACCTCAAAGTGAGAAGCGAAGGGACTGAAGGTGCCCGAGGTTGGCAGCTAAGATATATAGCTGGGGATGTGAAGCTGAATTGAAAGTTAGGCGAGGAAATATAGCGTCCCAACCAACACATTTCCTCTTCCTGTCTGCGCTGTGTCCCTGTGTAAATCACTGAGAAGAGAACCGTTGCTGCCAAGGTTGATGATTCAATTCCAGCTGGAACGTCACTTAGTAGATATATTTGATATATGTAGATTTAAACTTATTCTCAGTACTAAGGCATTTTAGATGCACTTTATAAATAGCTTATCATTCTAGTGGGTTTTCCCAAAACATGCATAATGAGACCATTTCAAGGAGGAAGCCACTGACAGCATCTTTTCAGGTTAAAAAGCAATATGCCTGAAATGATACTCCAGTATCCTCACATCGCACCAGTCATACATCCCTAGAAATGTCACAACAAGATAAATAAAATCTCTAAACAGAGGACAGCAGACTGAAGAGTTGGGTCCGGTCAGTAGGGAAGCACAGTGATGTGAAATTCTGGGCTGATAATGGTGTTTAAAATGACATTTTAGCTGATGATTATTTGTGTTTGTTTATATTCTTTTTGTTATTTATTCCAACTTTTGTGCCAGGGAAACAGATATCTTCATTATAAAAAACATGGTCCTGTTTCCTCACTCACGTCATGCCAAATTTGTGTTCAGCCTCTAGCTTCTTCTCCAAAACAGCAGGGTAGCTAGCTACTGCTGTCCAAGTCCCACAGCAAATAACAACACATTTAGCCAGTGCGTGGAAAATTGGCCATTATTGTTCTATTATTTGCCGATAGGCCGATTGCAGTCAACAAGGTGAATTGGTGAATTCATACCAGCCAGACAAAGTTTTGAAAAGGGAGACCGTGGTTAGAGGGTTGTAGGCTCAGATTCCCAAATGGGCTCATAAATTCACAGCCCTCAAGTGAGTTTGTAGTTCCAGTTTCAAGCAGAAGGGTAAAAGCTCACTTGATCTTGATTTTCAGTATGAATATAGCCATTGAAAGCAGTCTCAGATTCCCTGTGACTTTTTGGGTTTTGAGCAGGTGGTTTCACACACAGTGACAACTGACTTGTGGTGGCCAAGCGTTTATATTAACGTCACTTTTTGGGTTTTGGCTGTCATTACACAGGTTAGATTTGAACTGGAACAGCCGCACCACACATGCACAAATGTGAGAAACTGGATGTTTCCTATCATTTCTTTCAATGTGTCCTTTGAAGGTGTGTAAAAATGGACCAGTCAAATGCCACATGTCAGATCCTATTGCAAATGATTTTGCAGCAGGTCTATGTGATTGTAGTTGGCTAACCTCAGCAGGAGTGAGGCGAAGGTGCTCTGTGACTATACACTGATTAGCTGATGGATGACACAGGAGATGGAGCTGACTGATACAGATGAGAGTTGTAATGGCTCTGACAGAGAGCCCGGGAAGCCAGCCACCAAAGAAAACTCAAGCTCCTGGTGGCTGCACTTTTAAAGATTACAGTCGCAAACTGTTAATATCTCTCTAAGTGTTTGGGAGTTTTCTTTATCGGGTCACCACAGGCCTCAAGAAGCAGCACAGATATATGTCAAAGTAGCATGATGACCTGCTGACCTGTGAAACAGAAGCTCACACACAGGATGAATGCACTCTTGGTAGCAAATTCAACACCTGTACTGACCTCATCTAGATGTCTTCCTGTCTATTTTAACTTTTTTTTTCCACCTTTGAAGACCTTCACAAAGATCAGCCAGTTTCAAAACTCAGCTGAATAAACTGAAGCAGCAGAGGACAAAATGTTGCTGAATACAGCAGTAAAACAGCAAGATCAAGAGGTGATCTTTTTCGTCTCTAAACATTTATGCAAGCATTATCTAAAGCACATGAAACAGCTTAAAGCCAAAATGTGTTCAAATTAAGTTCAGTTTAGTGATTTTACAGATGAAAAGGGTAAAAAGTAAGGTTTCAGTCTGCCTTTCGTTTAACGAGAGCTCCTGACACTTGGTAGGAAGGCAACCACTTTCAGATGCCATCGCTATCAGCAAAGCATTTTAAAGCAATCAGTGCCCACTTGACCCCAGGCCCCACCAGTCGAATATTCTCGTAGCTGTGGCAGCATATAATGCATGGTCACCTCTATGTCTTTCAGGAGGGGTCATTATATCTATGTGAAGCGGAATGCATGGTCAGGTAGAGCCAGCTGTGTGCAGAGTCCATTAACTTAGAGAGACCTGTAGGACAGCTAGAGTGGCATTTCGATGGAGGCTGTTCACCTTGACCATGCCGTGCTTTGTATTCCCAAAGGAGTGGCAATGCTGAATCCACAGAGTAAAACATTTCTACCTCTGCCTTGTCTGCTAAAATTGCCTGTCATATATTCCCAGCGGTTGCTTGCTGCTTACCGCTACAGATTTAATAGAGAGGGAGAAGACAAGGTTAAGAGTTGAAACTCACATTTTAATTACAGAAGTGCCTACACCATTCTCCAGAGTTGCATTGGTAAGCAGAAACCAATCTGTCTCCTAAGTTAAGCAGGAGGAGGACAGCAGGACAATGTACTGTACAAACAATTCAACAATGCACAGTCAATCAAAGTGAAGTCATAAAGGAAGACTCTCAAACTGAAAATCTATCTTTTGAGTATTAAATATTCACCTCTTGTGGGGTTACAACGTGGTTCTAACAAGTTTGAAGCTTGCAGCAGCTGTGTGCTCAGATTCACAACTGTTCGAGAGGATTCAGGGGCACTCAGACAGCACAGATCTCTGCTGAGGCCAAAGGCCCCATCTCAGAATATTAACAGAAGTGAAAAACGATTTTTTAAAAAGGTATATCTGCTCCAAAATTCAATGGGTTCTCCTTAAACCATGCTAAACCCAAGTTTAATGAAAATCAGGCCAGTAGATTTTCCATAATCCAGCTGACAGACAAACTAACCAACAAACAAACCATAGACTCCTCTGCAATTAAAACAAATGTTGTCATTATGTTTGAAAAAAATTGCCTTTTCATCAATAAATCACATATCACAATCAGAGCTTGGCAGGTCTGAGGAGGTAATAGTGCAAGACGGAAGAAGTGTATTTGGTAGGGATGTAACAATACCAAAACTCAAGGTAAGGAAATACCACAATAAAAAGCAAAAGCAAAAAATAATATGAGATGTATACAGAATCTTTTGTTTGAATAAAATTTGTTTTGTCTTTTAATCTAAAGTGCTTCTGCTTTCCTTCCTTAATAAAACGGAATAAAAGTAGGCAGCCATGGCATAAGCATGTGCAAAAAATTAGCATGAATTATTTTTGGCAATCAGTGCTTGAATTTATTATGAATAATTGCAAAACAAAAACAAAAACAATGCAGCAGTCAATAGCAGGGCTTTTATAAAATTAAATAGAAATAATAAAATAAAATAATGAACTATCACGGTTGTACTATCATGGTTGATAGCATCACAACCCAGACATTTCCTTATTGTGATTTTGCAATATTCAATATAGTGTTACATTTCTTGAATTTGTCTATGACTGTTCTGAACATACTGAACATATGGATCAAAAGCTGAGCAGAGGATAATACTTTAATGTGATTTGTATAGACATTCTGATGTTTCTTTTTTCCACCATGACTCTTACTTCTTTCTCCTTTCTTGCTTATTTTACTTTTTCTCACCAACTAAAGCTGCTGTACTCATAAGGGGCATGCTTCAAACTACTGAGAGACAACTTTCAGGGTTATAGGTGGTGGGTGCTTGCTAAAAAAAATGATTTTGTGGGGTATTCCTTTACCAGAAAGTGAAAGAAAAACGGAAAACCTTGCATAGATAGGCAAGATATATAGAGCTCGTTTAAATGTTACTATTTACTTACTTGTTAAGATTTATGCTACCTGAACAGTCAGTGGTTTTGTTTTGCAACTCCAAAAACTTGATGTTGCACCCAGATAATCTCACGATCTTTATGCAGTCACTGAACGGGAGAGGTTGGGGGTAATTCACTAATTACATGAAGTCTACACACACCATTAATCCCATGTGATTAAGGCTAAAGAACAAGGAGAACTGCTTCACATGCAGCCAGGTTCTTTACATAATGAGTTGGAAATAGGAAAGCTTTCATGCTGCCTCCAGACACCAACATACTGAAGTTACGGTTGATCCATGCTGTTAGCCAAAATAAACCAGAGAGAATCAGATTTCTCGGTAGCAGGTGCACTACATGCAACACCTGAGGATGTGGGTGGTACGTACACAAACAAAAATCTCCAGACACGACACAGGATTCCTGCTGTAATGGCTGCTTGAGAGAGAAAAAAATCACAAGATGAGCAAACGAGGCTGTTTACGGGCCAGTTTCTCAAAGCCTGAAAGAAAAAACCTGCATTGTCTCAAAGGGGGTTTGAGCAGCAGCGGCCTTGAAATACAGAACAGACCTGAGAGGCATGGAGAAGTTTGGCAGGAATACGAGATTCGAGTGCTGTGTGAGAGTTTGCACATGCGGGGCGTACATGTCTCTCTGCATGAACAAGCATTCAGCTGTGCTTGTGTGAATTTTAATATGTGTGTGTGAGAGAAAGAGAGGAAGAGACAAAGACAGAGCACTGGTACCACTCCATGTGATAGACTGTGAGTACATGGTACTGTAGGAAAGTGTGAGAGCAATTCTGAGTGTGGTGTAGCACCAACGACCCCCTACCAGCTTTAATTAACTGGCAGGCTGCCAGACCTACACCACCACCGTGTGTGTGTGTGCACTTGTGTAACATTCATTAAATAAAGGGGGAAGCAAAGAAACAGCAGTTAGCACCTTCCTGCGGTCCAAGCAGACTGGACACAAACAGGGTGACTGTCATCTTTGTGAGCAAGTGCCTGGGACTCTCATTAATTTCAGTATCTGAAACTGCTACTGTCTTTTATCAGTAACTGCTGGTCTAATGACTAAGCTATGAGGCCTGTAACCCACTAACTCGCTGTCAAACAGCACCACTACTTTTGTAAATTAGTTCTAAAAGAGTGCAAACCAAAGTGACTCTCCAATAAAAAGTCATTTTTTTGCACTAAGATAGAGCCAAGCAGAAAAGTCATACATGTACAGTCTTTCAATGCCACAACATCCAGCGGCTGAAGTCATATGTAGTGAAAAACAGCGGTAGTGTAAACCTAAACTATCCAACTCTGACACAATGCTTATTTGACAGTGTCTGAGTTGAAACAAGTCTAACTTTACTGTGGCAGCCACATTAAGTAGAGGATATGATACATAACTTCACCGGGTTCCAGAATGGAGGTCAGCATTTGCCAAAGAGATGTTACGAGTGTCAGAAAGTGTAGACACAGAAAAATTAACTTGAAGTTTGTTTTGCCCTGTGACTTGTAGTTAGACATTATTTTGTGCTAATATAGAACTAGAATAGAAACAGAATTACTGCTTCACTGTTGTACTGTATGCCTCTGTCAACCAGTCAAGTTACAGCTTACATCCATGTCTGTCCACACTCACATAATACATGTAGTGAAGACTTTGAAGGAATTTAATAACAGGGATTAAGTGTATTTTTTGGTGAAATGGAAGGTATGACAATATTGGCATGTGTGATTCCAGTGAATCATTTCCAGTGAGAAACATGCAGTCTTCACTTAGAGACTATATTTACAGAGGAGGACTAAGAGCTGAACATTATGATGTCACAGTGAAGTTAATCTTTGACCCTATCATTGCCTCATCATTTTATTCTATTCGATATTTGCATGAAATGTTGTCATAATTAGTGTCTGAATTCTTGAGTTGCACCAAAAAGGTGTTTTGTGAGGTCACAGTGACCTTTGGTCTTTAAACAACCAAATTCTGATCAGTTCATCCCTGAGTCCTCGTGGACATCGGTGCCCAATTTGAAGAAATTCCGTCCAGGTGTTCTTGAAATATTGCATTGACAAGAATGGGACAGATGTGAGTTCACACTGAGCTTGACTTTTGACCACCAAACTCTAATCAGTTCATCCTCGAGTCCAAGTGGATGTTTGTGCCAAGTTTGAAGAAATTCCCTTAAGCCGTTCTTGAAATATCACATTCAAAAAAATGAGACAGGCAGACAACCTAAAAACATAATGCTGCTGGCCATGGCTGTCACCGGCATGGAGGAATAAAAACCCAAAACATCTGGTTGAGAAGATAGCAAGGAAAAAATAGGATATTGATGATTTCCCTCTACTATTCAACTCTGCTCTGTCATCACATAAACATACAAAACATCCCAAACTTATATAAACCCCCTACAATAGCCCTAGTCTGGTCAGAGGATAACAAAGTCTGGAAAATAAACCAGTTTAACTTTGTTTTGAGTTTTAGCTCACCAACAAAATCCAAGAGAAGCCTTTGGAAATCATATAACATTTATCTCTTCACATCCATGTACACACTATCATAGAGAAACACTTGTTGTCACAACTATCTTACTCCCTCTTTTGAAGCAAAGGTCTTCTCTCCCTCCTGCAGCAGCCAAGCTCAGATAAAAGGAGTGATCACTTTGAGAAGCTGAGGAGGGAGATTCAGTCTGGCAATAGGTTCTCCATCTCTTTTTACTAGCAGGTTTCCCTCTCTCTCATACACACACACTTGCAAAAAACAACCAACAGCAGAATACAGATATATTCTGTTTACAAGGAACCGCTCATCCTCATGCATGCACACAAACACACACAAAATCGTCAGAGGAAAAGAGACAAATAGCCAATGTGCCTAATCAGGACTTGGACAAGAAAGAGAGGGATGAAAAGAAAAATACAATAAAGAGAGATAGAACTGAGGCAAATTTTAACAGCAGTCAACAAAGAGATTAAATGTCTTTGATCTAACAGGGAATCAATATCTCAGGGCCCAACTTGTAAAGTGGAGAAAACCAGCTGCAGGGAAGAATGAACAGACAGAAAGAGACATCATAGGAAGCTGCAAAATATTCTTTTGTTTTGTTTTCTTCATGTCCAGCCTAGACTAGATTTAGGACAGTTTTGATTTAAAAAAAAACAGCCCTGTTTTTATAAAGCGTAATGCTGAGGCTGAGAATTTTATTCATTGTGTTTGGACTTTTAAATATATAGATGAATACTGGAAAAACAGAGTGGATAGACGATGCAGAATTCTTAACATGAAATTGAACAAGGAGTCTATTAAACATGTCTGTTGTTCGGGCTGCCAGACACACAACTTTTAAGGTGTGCATTCCATAAGACTTCTATGTATCCTTAGTTTCTGTGCAAGGAAAAATATATTGCTGAAATGAACAGACTGCAAACCCCCAATGATTACTGGATGGCATGCTCTTATTTTTGATATAATACAATATTTGACATACAGGTTTAAGTGTATGTTCAAGATTTTCTAAAAGATTTTAGTCTCTGTTCTTAGAATATATTGGTACCAGGCTGACAGCCATTGTGTTGAAGGTGTGGTGTATCACAGTTGAGAAAATATAAGTTCATAAATGTTACTGATTATGTACTACAAACAGCATCAATATGTACACTATATACTATACTGCTTATAGGGAAGTGCAAACTTTTAGTCCCATGTTGGACCATGAAGTAACTAAAAGCTTCCTTCCCTCCTACCTTCTTCATTGTTGTCTGCATTTCCACCATGGTCTAGAGACCCGGCAAATTACTCCAATGACATATGACATAGCAACAGTAAGAAGAAGACAAAGACTATACAAAAATGATGTCGTGTAAAGCAACGGACAGGCAGACATCATTGTCTGTGTGACACTGCAACAGTTAGCCAGTTAGGAGATTCAAGTTGTGCTGCTGTCGATCGTGATTTATTGCCTTGCAAAAGCGATCACTAAAACGGGGCAAGCAGTAGTTATAAAGTGGATTCAGAATGCTCAAAATGCAAGACTTAAAGCAAGCAAACAAATTTTATGAGCTATTGCAGAGACTGACCATGAGATGACGGAGACACACTCGCCCTATCAGGCACAAAGAAGAATGGTAAGAAGTTAATATTTCTATTAAAGCTACAGTGTGTAATATTGACAGGGATTTACTAACAAAAATGAAATGTATTATACATAAGTATGTTATTTATTATCATCAACGAACTCAGACTCTTAACCTTTACGTTGTTTGCGTTGCCTTAGAAATCGCTATTTATAATTACATAGGAGCGGGTCACGCATTTATGGAGGCTGACATCTTGTGCTACGGCAGCGCAGAGCCGACAAACTACATGAACAGTGACTCTAGAGATCGCCATTATGTGCTTACGTAGACGCCGCATCATTAACACGGAAGCTGAAGAGGACGACAGACGCGGGTGATTGCTGGCAGACTGTCTGGCACTGTGTAGCCAAAATTCAGACAAATGGAGGATCATATCTACTCTGTACCACAACAAAAAGCAGCGGACACTGAACGACCGTCATCTAAGAAGCGGAAACACGACGAGAGTAAACGCCAGCGTGACAAGAGACGGCAAAAAACACGAATCAACATCGGCACAGCGTTTACACGATAGAAATCACTGATGGAGGACAAATGTTTTCAAAGTGACGCTCAAATTGCCTGTTTTCTGCTGGACAGGTAATTCATCCTACACACATAATTGTATTTTATAGTGAAGTAACTTTGGCTAACGCTATATAATAGCCACGGGCATAACACTGGTTACTCACACAAGTAACACCCCACTCCCCCGCTGGCACCTCTCCCTCGCCTTCTAACCCCCGAGCCACAATCAAGATTTGGACTCTGTAAACGGGGAATATATGCTTCCAGCCAAGACAATCTCGCTATCATACTAAACGACTACAATTACTTTGCCAGAGTGGTTTATAACCATGCTAAGCAGCTTGCTAAAACATGACGACGATATGGAACAAATAACAGGTATATTCGCTATCTTACGTGAAATGTATATCCTACAAAGACTAATGAAATAATATTTATAACAATCTATGTAAACAAACCTCATCACTTGACAAGGTAGGTGATGCGGGCGTTGCGGAAGCCATTTTGTCCCCTGACGGCCACCGTATTCTTGGACGAGGAGGAGCGGTGGGGGGGAGAGGTTCATGTCGCTGCAATCTGCAGTCTGACCGTTAGATGTCACTGAAAATTACACACTGTAGCTTTAAGTCACAATTGTGTCTGATGTTACAAACTTATTTTTGGCAGCGAGTATGAGTACCAGTACTACAGAATGCGCCATGTTTTGCATTCTATCTGGGTACACAATAGAGCAATGGAGTGGTAGTTCCAACTCTCAATGGGGATGTGATTGGAAATGTGATCTCCCTCTGTTTCTTTGATACTATTTGCGTTGTTGGCCTGTTTTGTACTTGTTTTTATCAGAGAGTTCAATAAAAATATTCCAACCATTTCTACCTGACAAAAAGGACTTCTTTGATGAGGTTTTTGTGGCCCTCTGGCCTGTTGCTAACCACTGTGTTTTAGTAGTCCGCACAAGTCTGTTCTCACTCACTTGAATCTAAAAAAGACTACACATGATAGAAATGCAAAGTAATAAAAACCCTCAAGACTGCTTATCAAAATGCTACAAGTAAAACTGCAAGGGACAAATGTTTTTTTTTAGATTAACTTTAGAAAGGGTGGGTGTTGCTGAGCCTGAATTATTTCTATTACTTTGGTGCCTTTTTCTAAGTCAACTTTTCACCTGGTGACTGTGGGACTAAAATCATATAGAACCGAAATAATATACAGTACTGATTATAGCCATAAACTGCGGAGACATTACATGACACGTTTAAGTTGTTTCTTGTCATGCAGCTTCATGTGAAATACTTATATAGCATTACTTCCAAGGGACAAAGCAGGTCAGTGTCCTTTGGATGCAGACTCTTTGGGCCAACTGTGGAGAAGAAAAATAAAGGGGTCATCTCTCAGGGCATCAACTGTTGCCAGGCCAGCACTGCACTGCTCCCTTGCCAAGCTCAGTGGTGCCTTTGGTCTTCATTTTGATGGTAAGCTGAGTGTTTGTTCCGTCATCACTGTACAACAGCAAACATCTTTCTTTGGTATAGAAGTCAGTGTTTGTGGATGGGGTGTTTATTCATGCTAAGCTGCGTTATACAGTATCATACATCTATAATATGTGGTAGTGAAGGAGTGTATGCATGTGTGTGTGTGGATGTCATCCACTTCAGAGTCCATTAGAAATGAGCTAAAAGGGCATGAAGAGTTCCCACGCAGCACTGAATGTCACTGGGTTAATCCAAAAGTCTCTTTCTCCTCTTTCTCTTCTTCAGTCGTTCCTCTTAGCATTGTCTCTCTGTGCTTTCCTCCCTGCTCATTTTCTCACGGACTTGATCACTCACTCCTCTCCTTGTGGAGTTGAAAGTCACGACCACCATGACTCTTACTTTCAGCCCCGCAGTCACGAAACCTCTCTTAAGACCTACATACCTACATACCTTCCAACCTGCACCTCCCAACTGTCTTCTTTCATCCCTACATACCTCACAACCTTCTAACCTAACTTCCTACTGACTTTCCTACACAATTCTTCACCACCTCTCTCTCTATCCATTCATTTCTATACTTGCCTTCTTCCCTCTTTCCTTACCTCCCTTCCTTTGAACTCTCTCCCCTGCAGAAAATAACCACCAAGGGCATTTCTCTTTCCCCTTTTCCATCAGCCACTCTCTCATTTCTCCTTCTCCTTTATGCAGCTATTTTATTCCATCCTTCCTTTCCTTCATATCCTCTGCATAATACCCATCTGAGTCATGGCTAAGTCCCACTTCCTAACTTATGGATGTTGTTGGTAATGCTGGCAGCGTACCAACTCGCTGTACGGCATGTAATTAACCAAGCACAGCAGGGAAGCATATAATGTAGGATGCAGTCAGCTGTCTTTGGTGTTTAATGCTTATCCAGGAAATGTAAGACTTGTCACTCAGCAGTATAGCTGTCCCAAATGCAATTTTTGGGGCTTTGGGGGTTCAGTGGCAATTAGGTTACTCACATATATTCAAAGCTTTGACAGTAAGGGACAACACAAGCTATCATACATCATACTTTCCTCAGACTTATGGTCGTTATTTGCCTTTATATACTTATATGCTATTATTGTTATTATGTGTCTAATGAGTTATGGACAGGAGGGGTCTCCCCACTGTCTACTCCATCCCCACCTCCAAAGTCTCAAAAGTCAACTTGACAAGCAAGCAATTGTTGAAGTATTTGCACATAGGGAGTGTCAAGTTCACACTCATCACTGCCCTGTGGTTGAAGGACTGCATTTGTGTACAAAGAGCAGAAATGCTCCCTCACAAGAATTCTTTTGCGCTCGTGAATATTGTCCATTGTGCTTGCATAGCATGCACACTAGTGTTGTCACGGTAACAAAATTTTGACTTTGATATCAATAGCATGTTTAGTACAGTACAGTATAATGATACTGGGAGCTTCTGGAGGAATAAACACCCCAAGTCATATAAGATTTTGACTTAACTGAATGTGACATTACTTAATGAACATACAGAGAGGAAAGTGGAAAAAGAAGAGAAACTATGGAATTAACAGAAAGAACCAGAGTCTCTTGAGTGTGCAGGTCAGTCAGAGCTTCAGTCAGTCTTTCAGTGCTTGTGTGAGGCAAAAATTTCCTTCACTTTACATTTCATGTCAATAGTGAACTACAACGTGGCCCAGTAGCTCAGTTGGTAGAGTGTTTGCCCCATGTACTGGGGCTGCGGGTCCTCTGTAGCAGTCATGGGTTCAACTCTCACCTTACTGATGGCCCTTTGCTGCATGCAAAATACAGTGCTACATAACAAAGTAAACTTTTTTTTAAACTCAGATTTCATGATGAGGGTGGTTTAGGGTGGTGTATTCTTGATACTGTGACACTTTTCCTAACATTAGAAAAAAAAGGGCTACAGAGAAAAAACCTAGACACCCAGAGTGTCACCTTGTCTTTTCTGTCTGGTGGGGCCTTTTTCATTCATTTTCATTGCATCATTATCGTTAACTCACACAGATTTGCTCCAATCATTCACAGACCTCAAAGTTAATTAATTTTTCCAGAAAAAAACACAGCATCACTCATTTTTATACACACTTTCTAACATGCCCAATGCTTGCCTTACAAAGCAGAAGAAAAGTCATAGAGAGGAAGTTAGGCTGGATGGATAGCTGTGCAAAGTGGTTGACTTGGAACACAATACATGCATAAACAACCTAATTTGTTGTTTTGGTATTTGGCCTTGAGACTTCTGCCATTGAGGACTTTGTTGATGGCTGTGGGGAATACTTTAATTTGCTCTGTTCTGTGCCTGTCAGCCCAACTATAATGGAAATTGGGAGAATGATATGTGAGTGGAATTCTGTAGAAGCCAATTGTGATGGTGTCATTACATGTCAGAAATACAAATACCAGGGTTTCTTTTTCAGGGACACAGTTGCAGGGCTCAGCTGAGCTACTAGACACCCCCTGCCAACAACCATCAGCACCTCCTGCCCCCTTTATTTGCTGGGAGGGAGGGGAAAAAAATCACAGCAACAAAGAACACCATCATCACCCTGCAGGAGGGAGGGAGGGCAATGATGGAGAAAGAGAGAAGATGGAGGGAGAAAATGAGAGTGAGAGAGAGGCTTCAGATGGAAGCAATAGAGACGAAGGAGAGTGTGAGTGAGGGCCAAGACGTGATGGCAGGTTTTTACCGGATGGGGAGTGACGGCTATCACAATGTGTGAGTGTGCAGGCGAGCATGTGTAACCGGCGTATAACATGCCATTAACAAGATTTGTTCTACACCACATGGAGAACCACATACTGTACTACACACACATTAGAGTGTGTGATTGTATTCCCATACAGATGGTTGATGTCACACAGAGTCATTCCTCGACTGTTATTCTATTTTGATGTGGGATCTCCCTGGTTGCAGAAAATGGTTTCAATTACCTCAAGAGTTCGACATGTGTTTGATGCACTGCAGACTCGGTATCAGCCTTCATACTGCATACACTGCTCTCTCAAATCAGATAAATAAATTGGGATTTATGAGTTTCTTTGGTCTCTGTGGAGTGTTTGGACTCATGCTATCTAATTTCTGTTTCAGGGAATTGATTAGTATTGGAAAAAGTGAGCCACAAGTGAGTCTGGATGTTTTTTCTCCAACCCTCCAAGAAAATGTAATACTAAATCCATAGACTGGATTTCTACTCAGAGAATTGATTTGTCACCCTCCATCTAAATATTCAGCCTCAATCTGTGTTCTCTTTAAAATTTATGCTGTTTTGATGGTAATTTTAGTTCTCAGCTAACGCTTTTTTGTCTGTCCTATTCAAGCATCAGTCAGTAAAAGCTGTTCTAATTTGGACATTTTTGTAATGTAGACAATTGTGGTAATTGTGTGGAGGTATTTCCCCACCTTTGGAAGACCAGCGTGAGCTAAATGGGTTTAAAGGAAACATCACACTCAGTTTTCCAATGTTTGAAATCTGCATAAAAAGTAGTTTTTCTGGAGACAACTGAAAACGCATTTCTTGGCAGTTCATAATGTAGAGAGGGAAGTGGGGAGGCTGGGTACTGCCTTCTCTACACACGCGCACACACACACACACGCACACACAGCTCCAGGGTATGACTGGTGGACGGCTCTGAGCCTGGACAATGGCAGCAGGTGTCTGCTGGCCAGAGCCACTATTACTGCCCATTACTGGCAGATACAACGTCTGTGTGTATGTGTGTGTACATGTGGCTGCACATGGCGATGTGTGTGCCTTGTTAAAGGTCCAGGGGATTATAGAGTTGCTTCTGTACTTTGGGTTCATCTCTCCCTTGTCTCCAAAACAACACCCCGGGCGCCTGCCACCAAGAATTGCCAGCTGCTGCAAACACACATCTGCTGAGATGGCGACAGTGACAATCGTTTTGCCAACCACAGTCCCTTCCGCACACAGAAGCAGCCATTTAAAATGATCAAAGTGTTAGTGAATTTCTCTCAGACAGCACTATTCGGATTTATTATGTATACTGCCCGGAGGCCTTCATAGAAATAGGTAAGAAGCAAGTCCAGCTGTCTCTGCAAGATGGTGAACCGTGACACATTCTGCATGACCATCTGGATGACTTTGATATTCATTTGAATTCAGTTACGTTAATACCTACAAGGGCCATTTTTGCTGTAATTACAGTCACAACACTGGGTATGAAGTGCAAACACTATTAAGATCTTTGCCAAGAACAGCTCCAAGGGGTAGTACGGTATTTATTCATTAGTTACTTCAGCATACTGCCTGAACACTGGTTTTATTTTGTTTTTAAAAGTACAGTAAACACAAGTTACAGCAACTACCCAGGGCAGGACAGACAGTTAAGCACTTTACCGAAGACTTAAAAAAATAAATATCTTATAGGCCCAATGAACATTTCTGCTGATACGTTATTAAGATGACACTTAATTATGTACACACAATGCACGTACGTGGAGCCAAATTGCATTCCTGCAACACTTCAAGTTTAATTGACCATTGACCAGTATTTTATGTCTGCATCTGCAAGTGGGCTATCATAATAAGAGTAGGTTTAATAAGATGTTATTCCACTGTAGGAGAGACTTGAAATTCTCTGTATTAGGTGGGGAATAAATATGTGCATACATTGGTATCAACATTAGTAACTGGCCAAATTGAGCTTTATCGGCATTTCAGTTATTGGCAAAAATACAGTATTGTGCATCCCTACTTTTAATGGCACAAAGGTGACTATTTTCACACAGGAATCATCTTCATTTGTGGCATGTGTACTGTGTGTTTCAAATTGAATTGGGGAAAAAATGAAATTGTAATCATTCCACTGAAATCTGCGATGGTGACCTATGAAAGATATCACACAGTGCAAATGTACATATACTAGCATGGTGAGTGCAAGACCAGCAAACATAAACTATGCATTATTGTGCAAAGGCTGTGCACTTCACTTGAACTCAACACATTTAGAGGTACCACTCCCAGTAGACAACTATGTTAAAAATGTATGTAAAAGCAACACTTCAAGTTTTCTTTACAGGTGTCCACTAAATGGCATATGTTCTTATATAAGCTTATGTGGCTGTCAGAGATGAAGCTTGATGATCTGAGACTTTCTAAAGAAAAGACAGCAGCATGGCACCACAAGGCTCTCACTCTCACTTTAAATTTATGTCACAGGCAATGAAATACGCAGAAACTAATTCAGAAGGCACAGCAGACAGAAATCCTGGCAGAGATCAAAGAATAAGATATCTGTCTCTGACAGCATCCTGCCTCTAATGTTCGATGGATGTTGTTTCTTAGTAAAACTAATTTAAAAACATTAAACCTAATAAAAAGAATGTCTTGAACTTTGGGCTGAAATCAAGCATGTGACCAGCAGCCAGTGTTCATTTTTCTCCAGCTGCCTCCACACCCTCACATTGACCAAAGTCAGCTATACTGAGCCAGCTGTTTACCTTCGACCTTCAGGACTCTCCTCTCTCCCCCGACAGTCACCCCCAGAGCACTTTGATCATGTGCCAACCTGCCATTTGCCAAGCTGCCAAGCATACCGCCGGAGGCCCACCATCACCGCCTGCCCTTGGGTCATGGAGTGATGCAGAGATACAAGCCCCTGACGGGTGTCCTGTTACTGGGGTGAATTCATGAGGACAACTTGGAGGCTCAGTGGAGCTCTGGTCCATTAGTCAAGTCCCAAGTCAGGGGTACATCAAGGCCATCAGTGTCATATAAGCAGCACCTCCCTGCCAGGGTCCTTGACACACAACAAAGAACATTGAGACAAACTCTATTGGATGCACTAACACACACACACACACACGATAGCCTCTGTCTCCATATCTGGTCATTCTGACAAGACCCCCACTGGGATTGAGTTGAGGGGTAAAGGAGAGTCAGAGGAGAGAAAATTAATGAAGAGAAGACATGATGATGAAGGAGGACATGAAGCCAGAAGGCAGACAGAGATTGACAGCTGCTGATCACTCATAAAAGAGCAAGACAGATTATCAACAACAGAGAGGAAAGAAACATTTTTGAGTGAGTATTCAGGGATGTTTTTTACTCTTTGGTACTTAATATTGTTTCTCTGCAATATTACCCCAAAATCTGCTGACTGGTTTGAAACGCACAGCAAATGTTGCCTAGCAACCTCAGCTTATTTAACAGAGTCAGTGGCTCAGTGGCACACCAGTTTTCAACGGGGAGCTCTGGAAACAGTGCTCCACTTAGGAATGAAAATAACAAGTAAGGAAATTAGGGCAGACAGCTGGCAACTGTGGACTAATGCTACACACTGTTATTTAATGTTTTATCAGAACCCAATGCTTTTATCCACTATCCAGCTTTTTGCTGTGGAGAGATTTTATGAATTTATGTTTTTGTACGTAAAACATTCTCTTCAAATGGCATTTCTGAAGTGACAACAAATACTTAGAGAATCTTAGACCAAAATATTTCCAATCTACAAAAAAATAATTTAAATTCTTTAGTGTGCAAATGCAGCAAGGATGACATTGACACTGAAGTGGGCAACATGTTGCGTAATGTGTAACCAATTAAATAATCAAAAATAAAGGGGAAAATATGTTTGATTACAGCTAGAATCTGTAATATTTAAGTAAAAGTCAGCTTGCCAAGTTGAACTTTTGAGTGTGACAAAGAGGACCACCCAGTTTGGCTTCCCTCCCATTCTCCCTGACCTTGAATCTTCTGGGAATTCCATGACATTTACAATTTATTGAATTATTTCTTCTTCTTCTTCTTCTTCTTCTTCTTATCATTATTATTATCATATTATTATTATTATTATTATTATTATTTATCTTCAAACACAGCTCACAACTTCTTACTTTCAACTTTCTCTCAGAGAGTGTTTGCTTTGCTGGAATTCAACATTTTAACAAAGGGTAATGAGTGAGCTTAAGCTGAGCCGTTTAAATTCAAACTGTGACCCAATATGGAAATAACAGGCACACTGTGGGATCGTTTTGTCTTTAATGATTAAATCTTTCTGCTAACAGTGTTAAAATGTTCTATTTCAAGTTGTCCCTCTCGTGGTGCCATCCCCTCCCCTCCCCATCCATCCAAAAACATACACCCACACACACAGTAAGGCAATTAGCTCACATCTTCCCAGCACCTGTCTGATCACTAGAAAGACCTAACAGATGGAAACACTGCAAAGAATGTGTGATTTTGCGATTACGGCTAACAGTCACTGAGCATGTAGCCTAGTGACAGACTGGTATCCAACAGATGCATGGCAACACACACACAGACAACATACACACACAGCTTAAAGTCAACAGTCAGGCAGAGGAAACCAGATGCTGTCTTATTAACCTCGCACACTGTACAACACAGACACTCCAGCTCTCCTTCTTTATCTCTTGCCAACTCTTTCTTCTCCTCTCCCCCATGCTCACTCCATCCCGCTCCCTGTATATCTTTCATTTGCTCTCTCCTCTCTCTCCCAATCAGTACAAGCCAGCTAATGACAAGCAGTTGATCACAATAGCACTTTGAAACAGTAGATGGCTGTGCAATATGAGTGATAATCGTCTCCTAGCTCTTTTCTCACACACATACATACACCCTCAGGATAGGAGATATGTGTGGCTGCTTGTGTGACCTTGAATTGGTTTCATGTCATGTCTGTGCATAATGAGAGCTGCTAATGCTGCTTCATGCCTTCAGGGAGGATTGGAGGGAGGGATAAGGAGAAGCTGAAGACTGAGCGGCAGTTAGTCTGACTTTTCCACTGACATGATGAGAGGGTGATGACAGCTGACAGGGTATCAGGATGTGGTGGAAGTTTTTGTAAAGGGCTAAATAAGACAGTAAATGTAAGAGGGAATAAGGCAGAAGCTATTTGACAGAGACAGAGAGACAGATGCAAAGAGAGGAGGCGTGGGAATAAACACGGCAGAGAAAAGGAGATGAGGCAATAGAGGCGATGATAAAAATGCAGATAAATGTTACATCTGTTCCAGGAGTGGGGACAGGGTGACAGTCACACGGGTACAGACATAAAGAGGTGGGAGGAATAAGGTTAAGATGGAGTATTTTTGTTATTCCATTTGGGGAAACCAAAATGTGGAAGTGTAACAGCTTTTCATTCAAAATATTTGTTCTGCATAATTGTGCATTACCACTACAGCTGAGACTCAACAGAGTGATAAATTATCTCATCATGCCAGGAATGCTCCGTAAGCTCCACATCCTGTCTCAGTCTGATTCTCTTTCTGAAAGAAGATACATACACGTCAAAGGTATGTTCAGATTATTTGAAATGGGGTTGTATGAGGTACTCAGCCATAGTAAGAATATTATCTACAGTAGATGGCAGTTGGTGCGGCCGATGTTTGGAGAAGCAGCAGGAGTACCAGGATGAATGCTGAGCAATATACTGCTGTGGACAGGGTCAGAGGCAAAATAAATTTTAACTACTTAAAAAAGGCCAATCTGAGAAAATCAATAACAAAAATTGAAATTACTAACAGTGTGCAGTGTGTACACTATATTTAGAATACTTTCACCGCTTTAACTTGTCATCAGACAGCCTTTTCCAATGGGAGACAGTACTTATGTAAGCTAAATAACACTGTCTACAAAGCAACTAGACTCCTTAGGGAAAAACAGTCCTTTTACCTCACAGAACACAGGAGCGGTTGGTCTACTGCTGCCTCAGTTGGTTTGCTTGTTTGCATTATTGTGTTGTGACTTCAGTGAATCCGAGCTCACCTTTTAAAACACAGAAGTCATGCAAAAAACCAAACAAAATCAGTGCGGCAGCAACTCCCATGTTCAGTGAGGTAAAATTACTGCTTTCCCCAATGAGTCTGGTTGCTTTGGAGAGACCAATATTTGGCTTTCATAACTGCAGTTTCTTGTTGGAAAAGACTGTCTGACGACAAGGTTAAGCAGTGAAATTATTCTAATTATAGTGCACACTGATATTGATGTTTTTGCCGCTGACTGTCCACAGCAGTACATTGATTAGCTTCCTACACCGTACTCCTGCTTCTTCTCCAAAGTGGGAGCATGCCGACTGCCATCTACTGTTGTTAATACACTGACTTTTGAAAACAACCTCATACAACCCTACCTACATATAATTCAAACTATCCCTTACCAGAAATGCAAAATAAAACATAGCCCATTGTATTCTCATTTGAAAAGGGTTCTTTTTCCAAGAAACAAATAATGATTGTTTAAAAAAGACATTGGAAGTGGTTTAGAGTAGTACAGCACAACAAAGACACCTTTTACGTCTTTTAGACAGCTGAAAAATGTTTGCCACAAGCACCTTTTCCATGAGAAAATTGAAAATGAACACTGCAAAGAGCAAAGGCTTGACTTGGGTCATTTCAAAGTGAACTGGCGCAGACCTTTGAAAAGAGAGGAATGTTCCTCTGTGAGTGAATTCAGCACCAAGGACAGAGGCAGAGTCAGAGTGGAGAAAATGATGAATAGCTGCAGTGAGCCATTCAGCCTGAAAAGAGAAGGTTTACACCACATTACCACCGCCAGTCACAGCTGACGTAGCTGCTGCTTCTAAGCACTGAGAGCACATCCCTAAACTGACACTTCACCTGGACATGGTCAATTCAGCCATCAGTTCTACCTCTGGTAAACAGTGGGCTCTACTATACTTGTGACCCCTGGGCGCTTTCTGATATGTATGTAGCATTAAAACATAACCTAGTCAGGACCTCTGTTGATGGTAATCTCCCCTGTGTCTCTGTAAACCTATCTGACAAAACAAAGATGTCAAAGAAACACTTCCAAAATGAAATAAAAGAAACAATTTCTCATCCATTCATAAAACAAAAAGCATGCCTACATTCTCTTAGCTATGCAATTTTTTTTCATTTCCTTTTAACTTATTTACTTACTTTCTGCTGGACAGGTGAGCAACATTAGTTTTGCAGTGCTTCACATAACAGTAACAGCCATCAGGCATTCATCATATTGTCTGATCTGCCAAAATGTACTGTTGTTGTGATGTTATCTATTTATAATAGCAGTCGAGTTGTGGGCACAGTTGTCTGATGGGTCAGCTAACCTTAGCTTTGCGGCTTAGCAGTGTGCTAACTCACAACTTAGCTATTTCAGCTGCTTTACTGCTGCTTTAGTTTCTACGGCCTTTTCCATGACAATGCGCATCCATGAACTTTGGGGATAGAGCCCGGGGTGGAGTTTGAAGAGAGGGGTGGGTCTGTATTCATTTACACTTCAAATATCAACAACCTCTCTACTCGTTTTCTCCCACATCGCTAACTACACCTTTAACTTGATTGTTATTTTCCCCTTTTTGCATGCAGATTTTAAAAACTCCAGTAGAAGGATCTGCTTGAATCATTATACTGGTGTCATTTTATGCATCAAAGGGTTGAATTTAACATTTATACAGTGATTTAGAGGAGAAATAAAAATATCGAGATATATATCGTGCATCGTGATATAGCCTAAAAATATTGAGATATTGGTTTTAGGCCATATTGTGCAGCCCTAATCAAGACTTCCCTGTCAGAGAAGCCATGCAGGGATGGTATAGCATTCGTAAGGATCAATAACTCAATGTCTCCCCTTACACTTTGTAATAAACCATCAGCCTGTCTCTGGATGGAAGCCATCTCAACATATTGGCTGAGATACTAATATGAGCCCACAGTTCATTCAATTACCTGTCCCTGTCCAAACACAACTTGCCAGAGCGGCTGTGTAAGCAGTGATTTATTTGCACAGATGATATGTATTGAGCCAAATTCAATTACATGCACTCACAACAAATGGTGCTGTAGCGATGATGGAGATAAAGTCTCTCAGCAAGAACAGGTCTTAGGTTCACAGGCGTGTAAGTGCCAGGAAAACACGGGAGTCCATTTCAGCTTAATATTTTTGTTTGCTGAAGATCTTTGTTCTGTATTAAACCTGATATTCAGTGAGATGACTTCAACGACAATGGGACTCAGGGGGTGTAGCTCTGTGCTGATATGGTTAAATATAACCACATGCAGTACACACAGGACTGAAAGCCTTATTCAGTATCAGTAGAGAGACGGCGGCTGTGGCTCAGTGGTAGAGCAGGTCGTCCCCCAATCGGAGGGTTGGTGGTTCGATTCCCTAGTCTACATGTCGAAGTGTCCTTGGGCAAGACACTGAACCCCGAACTGCTCCCGGTGCTGCGCCACCGGTGTATGAATGTGTATGAATGATTTCTGATGCACAGGTTGGGTCTTTCTAGAAGAAGCCACCTGTGTCATTAGGGTGTGAAAGTGTGTGTGAATGGGGTGAATGTGACTCGTAGTTGTAAAAGCGCTTTGAGTAGTCTATGACTAGAAAAGCGCTATATAAATACAGTCCATTTACCATTTACACTGATGCTACGGTGTGTGCTGTGCGCAGTTTTAACTAAACCATATGACAAACACTCCATTATATCAGCTTCCTTTTTCTATTTGTCAGACGGGGACACCACCTACGCTGATCACCTAAAAACACAAGTTTAAATTAGCTGGTGACTCAGTGAGCCTCTACAATTCCTCTGTGGTTCTGATGGCACTCCTATGTGGAGCTACTGGCAATGAGACACGTCTCATTATGTGGAAAATCACCCTGGCTCAGCCGATGTCATGCCAGGCAATAAGACAGTCGCGTCGTCTTTCAATGCAATTTAAACGTCTGCGAGACAATTGGAAACAACAGTGGCACTTTAGAGATCACGACCAGAGCAGAGCAAATTGGACAGCTGGCTTTTCAAGTTTGTATCGAATGCTCTGTAAAGTTTTAATGTGCCCACGGAGGGGAGGGAAGAGGCACTTCAGAGAAATATATCATAACACACATGTCAGCCACTTTCTTGTCCACACACTCATAATCCCCTCATGCAGACATAGATACACAAGCATAGCAACAGTACACACACACTTCAAGCACTTTTGTGTTCATTAAAACATTCCTCATATTAATTAACCATCCATCTTGCTATCACTTCTCATCTGCTTGAAGTGAGAGGATGGGAAACGGCTATTATGATTGAAGCGGCCAGTTGTTAAACACCAACCGCAAACTTTATCTCTACACTTAAGGCAAATGAAAAACCATCATTAGAGATAGCTGCCTTCAACTAACTCACTGACCCCAAACTAGCTCACTGACCAAGATCAGAACAACAAAAAACCAACAGGAGAGCCGCCAGTGACTAAATGATTCATCAGCTGTGAAATATTAAGGGGCTGTAAATCAGGGTGGAGAGGGAGACGCAGGAGTGGACCTGTAACTTAAACTGAGCTGACGAGCCCTTGACTAATTAACAACAGAAGGAGAGAAAGAGAGAGAGGGAGAGAGTGGAGAGGAAAGAGGCAGAGAGAGGAAGAGAGAGGTGTGGAGAGAAAACAAGACTGACCGACAGAAGGACAAAACATGAGGAGGAGAGGGCAAGGAAGAAAGGGTTGACATTTAAGTGAAGGATAATGAGGTGCAGAGGAGAATAAGGAACAGCAGCGAAAAAGAAAACATCCAAAGAAATTGAAGGCACAGAGATGATGCACTGAAAAACTGAAGGTACCCCAACCCAGTTTATGGTAAATACTTGAAAAAAAGAGGTTTAACAGTGAGCCACATATCCACCCACATATATTTTTGACCACATCAGCATGTCTTCTTCATATATGGACTGGGTGGGTATTCAGCTTTACAGTAAAGACTTAATTTATCCATTAAATAAGCCTTTTTCTATGGTTTATCTCAGCAGGGATGTCACAAGAAACAATACTTGGGTACCAAGTTGATGCCATAAAATTCTGAAAATGTGACAGGGCTGATTATTCTACAGCACTGTAGTTAGTTTACCAGGCAGCTCGTCCCCACCGGAAAAAACACGCACCTATGTCGAATGTGTAAGCAGTTTCCTTCCAACTCATATTTCCATTCATTGTTAGATGGTGACCTATAGTGAGTGTAGTAAGCATGACAGGAGAAAAAGAGCGAGAAAGTGGAGGAGGTGGTATGGATAGGCAGCTCAAACAAACACAGGACTGTCAGTCAGGAGTCTGAGGTTTAGGTCCTATGTGAAACAAAAAGTAAATCTGGAGTTAATAAAGGTTTAAACTTAATTAAGCTGTGTTATGTACATGACTTCCATCACATGACATATGTATATTGCTTATTTAAACCCCAAACACAACCTTTTTCAAAAATTACCCAAGTAGATTTTATGCCTAAACCAAACCAAAGTGCAACCGCTTCACAACGTAAACCATGTGTGTAATGTCATATGAGTGTTTGTCTGTGAAGATTCTCAGTCATGAGTGATGTCACATGACTTATAATGTCATTATGGTCCTGTAAGCCTGTCACTGCCAGTACTCTACACAGGTAATATACAGTATGTTGTTTTGGGAGTAACTGGCAATTGACCTATTCTGTCGTGTAGGTATGAGTTTGTGTTGGTACTGTGAATGCAATTCTTGCCGACCTGATGGGGACAGCATATACACCTACAAGTTTTCTAGCCTGCTGTCAAATGTCAAAGGAAGAAGAAGAAGAAGAACGCCTACCAGCACAGAAGACCAACAACACAGTGATGCAACAACTGCAGCTGCAGCAACAGCTTCACCTCGACTTGTCAAAAAGAAAAACTGTAAGAGTTGAGTATGGAAGTACTTTGCATTAATATTAAATTCACAAAAAAACAGCATGCAATGGAGCCATTAAACTCTTCAGATGAAACAAGAAAACACTTCCAACTTAGCCTGAGTAGACTGAGTTTCAGTTCATGTTTAAGTTACATTGAAAATGTATCCAAAGTGTTATCCTTTTTATCCTTATACTGAAATACATGTCACCATTATTTTGTTTGAGACTATGTTTCACAACATTTGCAATTCCACAAGCAGCTACTGTGTTTAGGCTAATGTAATGTAACCATAGCTTACAGTAGAAGGCTACAATCCTGACTCCAGACTGAAGATAACTTTAAAGTTATAAATAAATATTTCCAAACTAATGATCTATCATTATGTAAGTAAACTTAAACTACTGCTTACACTCTGAGCTCAACTCATATTGAAAGTTCAGTGACAGAAATCACTTTTGCACTCCATTACTTTCCAAATATGGGCAACATGCTCCCCTAATGGTGATTTGAGTCAAGTTTTGTAAATAACTCCCTCAATATTTTCCAGAAGCTCAAAAGAGTTTTTATTTCAGGTGCCAAAGTAACAAAAAGTAACAATGATTGAGCTTTATTATTGTTTTTGCTTGTTTTTTTACCAAGGAATCGGACTCGGTATTGAGAATAGTTGAATTTCACTGGTATTGGTATCGACTAATACATTTCTGGTATCGTGACCTTAATAGATTTCAATGTGTTTTGTTACTGAGAATATTTGTCAATGTGTTACTGTATGTTTTCTCAGATGCTATACCTGAATAATAATGACCCAATGAAAACCATGTGCACACTGCATTTTGAATGAGTTTTTACAGCATATTTCTGTGTACTCTAATGATCTTTAATTTGAGGAAAGACCCACAAGACAATGGGTGTTTATTATAGTGTAGAAATGTCAGAGCTCTCTTGAACCTGCTCTCTCACTTATATCATCTGGCAAGAGCAAGCAGGAATGACAAAATGAATTAATTCGACTGTGTCAAGGGTGACTCTTAATTGCACTATAAAAGCTTGTTAAAACTTTGAAATAAAGCCATCCACCTATCCTGTCACACTCTCTCCTACCCACACACCTTCCCTCCCTGCCTCCACAGAGGTCAGAGCCACAGCTCTTCGTTTAACAAGGAGTAGAGGACCTACAGGAGAGTCGAGTATGCACAGTGACAGTGTGCCAATAGCCAGTTGCAGCCCATAGAGCCATGGAGTAATCCCACCAAGTCCACAAGACAGATCCAGAGGAAACATCCAGGTGCTCAGCCATTAACGGGGTGCCACAAGGACACAAGAGCTATCAGATCAGAAGAGAACTGGGGACATAGCAGGAACTACAGCTTATCTCTGGTAAATCACAGGGGGAAACATACATCACAGCTGAGAGAAGAGGAGAAGCCTGAAGCTACCCGGCCACGCAGTCTTCAGCATTGACCAGAGTAGCTCTATTGAGCACAGAGCCCACGGTGGGAAATGAGCCTTTTACTGCTATGACACATCACTTTCTCTATCACAAACCCTGTCAATGCAATACACCTAAGGCTAGAGCTGCTCAAGGGCTTCAGAGCCATATTCCATTCAATTCTTCAGAGCTTCAGAGCCATATTCTTGTCTGCCTAAAGCTTAAGTTTCAGCTTATTCAATTTGCTTGTTTGTTTTGTTTTGTTTTTTAAACTTGATCATTACACTTGTCACACACCAGTACAGAAGGTCTGATCAGTGTAAACACATACTGGTCCACGGCACTGTTTATATAACTGTTATTAATGTCAATGTGCAGTTTGGAGTATATTTTCCCTGTTCATAAAAGATTGTTTCACAAGGGGGAGTCACAATTAATTAGCTTTTTCTGGTGGAATATTCAGCACATTGTCCTCTGATAGAAAATGTGGGAGAACAGATTGCAGGCTACATTTATTCCCATTGCTGAATGCTTACATTGAAATGTAAATGAACGTGTTTATTCACTTGTTAGATACTAATGAAACTCTCATGAAATATAGAATAAATCACAATTGGACCCAGTTTTAACATTAACTTGAATCTTTAAAATGCAAATTTTTCAACAGCTACCATAAGTTAGTCTTTTCCAAGCTGTCCAACAATAGTCAATTATGTTGATGAATCAACTGTGCATTGTTTGTTGTTTGGTACAGTTCCGTGCAATTTGTGAAGACTTTGTTTGTCTTGAACAAATCTCAGTGAGACAATTGAGAATACATCTAAGAGCTCATGTTGAAACAATAACATAATGTCCTGCACATCAGTCTGAGATACGCTAAGCTGCTGGCTGTCATAAAATGGAGAAAATGAAAGATTTGTTCTTTCTGCAGAATGACTTTGAGGGAGCCAGATCCAACAACTATGAATCGCGCTTTCCATCACATTGACATTTTTATTTTCCACTCTTCGTTTAGAATAGAAATAGATTAATGTGTGTTTGTATCTGTGTGCCTAGACGTTGGTCTGCATTTGTCTAAGCCTGTTTAGTCTTTTAGTCATTACCCGTGTATCAGCAAAACATCAAGCACAGCATTGTAAATGGTCCAAAGATGAGCCTGGGCTGAAAAAAAAAACATACACACCCATATTCGGATAATGAGCTCTATCTTAAAAGGCTTTCAAAGCAGCTGTTGTGTGACAATACAAGCAGTGCCAGCTCTCTCCGCATATATTCAACCAATCAACACTAATCTCTATCTACAGTACAAAGCAGCACATATTTTAGGATAATTTTAACTTTCAACCTGAGATTACTGGTCTGTCAGCTAATCGACCGTGTTCAACTAAAACTCGCCATGTGCAGTGAGAAGCAATTTCTGTTCCTGTGCACTCCGCTCTCATCTTCCTGATGGCCAATTAACAGGGTTTCAGGGTGACAGCCAGGAAAGATGTGACTGCATCGTTATTCAACAAGGACAAGATGAGAGATGGAGCAGCAGGCGCTGGGACATAATACGACCCAAAGCCCAACACTCATATCCAATGTCAACCAAATCGCTGCAAAAACACACTGCTTTGATCTACAGGGGCTGAACTCTAAGTAAAAACACCTCAACTTATCCTGGGTCAATTATCTGTCAAAAAGGATTACACTCAAGCCATGTGTGTGTGAGAGAGTGAGAGAAAGAAAGAAAGAAAGAGGTTTCACTGAAATGATAAGGGTCATACTGAATAGCTACTCATTTACCCCCCAAAGAACGCTGTCAAACAGACACACGCAGAAACCCAAGCATTTATACCCCATCTCCCCTCTTCAGATCAGATTTTCTGCCCTTGTTTCAGTCCTTGCTGTTGTTCCCTCTGGATCTTATTAAAGTTATAAACAAATGCAGCAAACATCACAACAGCTGGAGAGGCCAACAGTGAGACGCAGGAGGGGTGTGAAATCCTAAAAAATGACTGACACTGTTATAACCTGCAGGAAAGAAAGAATATGATATTACAGAGTGTTTGTCTACTCACTATTTAAAGGAATAGACTTAGTTTACAGGATACAATGGGTTTTCAACATTCCTTGAGTGTTATTTATTGAACCACAGTTTAATTAAAAGCTGACTGGTGGATTAGATGAGTGAGACCAGCGATCTTGCCCTGTGTTTCCTTTAAATAAAAGGCTTGTCCTAACTTGTGCAGGGCAGTGCAGACCAGCTGATGGCTGTTAACAAGCTGATAATAAATACATGATATATATACCTATAGACCTGGTGCATCAACAGTTATTTATGCAGACAAACAACACTTGACACGTCATGCGTTGGTCTGCTGTTGCATCCTGCTGACTGATACTGTATCCATGGATTAAAAAGGGCCACATTTAGAGCTGGTCATGGTATCAGTCTGGGGTTATTACAGAGGTATGAACCCCACAGCAGGCTGCTGGTGACAGACTGATGGACAGACATCTTGACTGAATGACAGACTGGAGGGCATTGGACTTTGTCATTCTGATCTGGTCATTTCTTTGTGTGCGTACAGTACACAGAGGGTGTAACTGATAGCATGTGTTGTGTGCAGTGTTCCCCCTGGCATGGAGTTACAGCAGCGAAGGTGAAGCACACCTGGAAAGCATGTGTGCAAAAATTAAAATTAAAATAAATAAAAAAAGAATTCACAGAGGGAAATTTTGGGTGGATTTGAACTGGGTGGACGGCCCTTCTGGGAACTTTCTATGTATGCGGCACCAGAAGGGCTCTTTAGGCTATACAGCATGCCTACATTCATGCACAGTAAGAAGCAAGCAATGTCTGTCTAGTTTACATATGAGGTGTTAATGGCCATAATAAAAGTATAATCTTTAATGTAATTATTGACATTTACTGAATAAAAATGTATCATATCAGCTTAACTTGTTAACTTTCATTACTACACTGTGCTATTATCAGACAGTTTTAATTAACTTAAATATAATAAAAATTTCAATGATGAAATAACGCAGTGGCCGACAGTGCATGTGGAATTTCCAGATCATGCAGATGTTGTTTATTTCACAGATGTGTTTTCTTGCATATCAAATGATTGAGCCCCTCTCCTCTCTGTTTAAATGCTTTATTCACAAGTGTTAATTGACCTGCATATGAAGCATCCATAGCACAAAATAATATTGTTTCAAAGAGTTAAGACACACATTCTCCTCTCTTATCTTATCAAAAGCAATTCAGCAGCGGAGGTCATATCTGAGCAGTGACATACTACTGCCACTTCTGATTGTATAAATGGGAAACACTGGATTATGAGGGGGCAAACAGTGGGAAAAAAAGAGTACATTTGTATGTATGTAGGGTGTGCAATTATGTGTGTGTGTGTGTGTGTGTGTGTGTGTACATGAAGTAGAATGCAAAATTCCCACAGGAGCAGGCCATAAGGGAGAGAGAGAGAGAGAAAGAGACAATGAGAAAGGAAAGCAAACACAGACAGAAACATTTTGAAAACTTACAGCCTCCAAGTCAAAGAATGTTATTCCTGTTGTTGAATGAGGCCGTCCAGTGTCGATGATGGATGACCCGTGGCAAACAAGCCCACACCCTCTGGGCTGCACTCTGGAGCCATTACGCAGAGATCTATTGGAAAGCTGGCATTAAGAATGAATGGAGCGGCTCTGCATCCTATTAATTAAGCACGGTGTCTATTGAGCTCTGGTGGCAGCCATATTAAATGCAAGCCTAATGTCATCAATCAGAAAGTCAGTCTCACGTGCGTGTGTACACCAATACACACCAGCACCAAGTCACAAGATAAAACAGTCTAAACTGCATGCTCACACACATACCACAAAAACACACTTCCTATCTGCCTTTGACAGACCCTGATTCCCAGCCCATACAGTCAAACCCAGCTCACAGCCATGTTCAGCCAGGCCAAGATAAACTCATCTTAAAGTTTGCTCACATTGTTTGAGAGGATTCCGTTTATTTGTTGTTGTTCTTTACTGTCTCAACACCCAAAGGGATTTTCAAAGATTTTTCGTAGTGGGATTATATGAGGTACTTATCCATAATCAGTGTATTATGTACAGTATATACGTCTTCAGTTTGGAGAAGCAGCAAAAGTACCAGTGTAGGAAGCTAAGGAATGTACTGCTATGAACAGGGTCAGCAGAAAAACATATTTTAGCTACCTGAAAAAATATATATCAGTTTAAGGGTACACTATAATTTAAATATGTTTATCTTGCCAGCCTTCTCTGACAAAAAACTGCCACTATATAACCCAAAATATATCTCTCTGACTTTGGTAAATGTGATGGAACCCATTATAACACTAAAGTCACACATTAACACAAACAAAGTAATAGACTGAGGCAGCGAGAGACCAGCAAGTCCTGTGTTCTGCAAGGTAAAATTACTGCTTTTGCCAAAGGAGTCTTGTGGCTTTTGAAAGAATAACATTTGGTTTAGGCCTATATAACCATGGTTTCCTATTAGAAAAGACAGCTCTCTGGCAGCAAGGTAAAGTGTTTAATATTCTTAATATAGGGTACACTTAAACTCAAATCAAATTAAACAATCTAACAGGAACACATCTTTAATCTGCAGTTCACAAATATAATCATTTTCTTTCAAGGGTTCCCAAAAAACAACAACTCGACAGGCCCAGAATCTGTGCTTCTGCTCGATAATCTCTAATCAGTGTCTGCACATACAGCTTGTAAAAATGTCCTGCATTGTAAAAATCAGCTTGTTAGCACCAAGAAGCCAATCGAGTATCCAGTATCTGGCACACATTATCAAGATGTAACCATGTAAAACAGGTCTACAGTGTAAACACACAATTAGTCTAGCCTATTCTGACTCAGAACTACAGCTATGACTCAATTCAGGATCCATTCAAGCCAGACTGGGCCCGACCAGAGGCCTCTGATTAAGACAGTGAGATTAAACCCTTCTGAATGGGCCCTTATCTTTCCGTCCACAATGCAATCTCATTTCCTCTGTTCCAAGATACATCAGATAACATCATTACCATGGCTGTAACCGTGAATTAAAAACTGTCCTGATTACTACTGCACAATGCCGGCCTCTCAGTACAGCAACCAGGCAAAGTGAATTATCCACTGAATTGGCACATCATCTAGGGATTCTATTGACACAACCTATTGCAGTGACCTTTCTGCCAGCGGCTGCTTTGATTGGGGACCTACAGGCTTCAAAAGCAAAAGCTCACTGAGAAAGGCCTGCCAGCGCTTTAAATCATATCTCGCTTGCTTCCACAGTTTGGCAGACTTTCTCTGGTCATGTAGATGAAAGACATGGGTGTGGGAAGAGTCATAAGAGTTGAAAATCAGAATGTGTTGTCCAATTTGACATGATTTCAAACCAATACTGCCATTCTAACAAAAAAGTTTCTAAAAAAATTATGACTTGATGGGAGAAGTGGAAGTTGGAATTAAATGTATTCTGCATTTTAATTTATTTTGACTAGATTTGCAAGAGAAGAGCCTTAAAAAGACTGTGAGACAATAACATTTAGATTGCTTTTATTCATGATTATGTGGACCCTGAAAAGTAAATGGCAATAAAACAGAATAATCAACTTAGAAATAATTACCGCAGTGTAAGCAATGGGCAGAAGTTGAAAAAAAGAAGGCGGATAGAGATAAGAAGATAATGAGGACTGAATTGGCCAGAAAAGAAGAGATATGAGGGAGGTTCAGAGAGGGTTCAGAAGAAGAGGGAGAGGCTATATAGATCAACCAGCAGGAGAGTACAATAAAATGTTGCCTATCAGCTGCTTGTTGCTTCATTTACAACATCACAGCATCCATTATCATCAATTAAACCGGTGGCCTGGAGGCTTGTACACACACACTGCATTCAGTCAATAAATGAATAATTCTAGGCAAAATAATCAACTAATTGGAAACAGTCAGGGGTTTACATTAGGAGACGGAAGTCAGAAGAAATAGGAGACGAGGGACAGACGAGTTGTAAAGAGAGGAAGCAGGAAAGACAGTCAGAGTAGAAGAAGAGAAAAAAGGTGCGAGAGTGAAAGAAAATGAGCCAGAAAGATTGGATAGCACACTGAAGAAGAGAGGAGGAGAGCTATAAAGAGCAGGAGCACACGAACAGAAAATAAGATGAAGGATACTGAAAAAGTTTAGTAGCATAGACTACGTCTTTATAGATATTAGTTCTCTCCATAACTGGAGATCATGTGCCTATCAATGCATCATTATGTCAAGCCATTCACCCCTAGCTCTCCCAAATTAAATTTTGACACAAAAGCACTAGAGATTAGGCCCACAGTTATTAAAAGATGAGCACTTTTTTGCTCACATTTCCGCTCAGATTAATTTCTTTTAAAGCACTACTGTAACAGGTGAAGTCTCCAGTCCAGTCTCCATGCAGTAAAACTGTATGGCAAGTCATGAAAGCATAGCCTACTAAATAAATAAATAATTTCATTTGTTGCAGTCAAAAACAAATGCTCAGAGCAGAAACAAATTGACATTTCCAACCCAATTTTGAGTTTAAACAGACTATATGCAAATTGTGCCTTACCAGACCTGGAAAACAATCCTTTAAACTTCATTGTTCTCCCCTCTTAACAAAATGAAAATCAATTACCCATGAGTAAGAATACATACTACAAATAAAGTAATAAAGCAGGAAACATTTTGAATAAACAGTTGCATGGCTCGTGAGCAAAATAACTCATCTTGTTGTACAGCAAATGGGGAAACCTCAGCCTGAGAATCCCTTCCTTTGCAAGCAGTCCTTGAGACACCTATTACAGTGGAGGACGCTGTAGCTGCCATATCTCCTGTGCGATCTGCCACATCTTCAGATCATGATGGACTTTCCATAGATTTCTTTAAAAAACTAAAGTCCTTGCAAAGGTTCCTGCACACATATTTGCCTCTGCTATCCCCAAAATCGTCTCCCCTATCAAACTGGACTATTTATAAAATGAATAAAAATAAAAATCTTCACTCACTTTTAAATATCAAATGTTTATTGAAAATTGTATACTCTCCAAAACCCTCTGATCCTGAATGCCTTCTCCCTATGAAAGCCATTCAATAAAGCAGCCTGGAGTAATCTCTAAGACTTTAGAAAAATGTGGTTTTGGTTCCAATTTCAGCACCTGGTCTAAATTATTATTATAAGCTTTTTCATCTATATAAGTGTTTGGTCACTGTAACCACGATCACTATAAGCAATTTCTACTGTACTTTGTGCCTTGCAGCCCAGTTCCAGGTAAAAACCCTTCATAACCCTGAAGACATACAGTATTTCTGTCATTAAATCCTATAAAGATCAATGTTCTGTATTCTTTCATCTTACACATAAGCTGACCCTTCATGTCAGCGATTAGAGCTGCATGACCGGGCCTTCATTTAACTGTTTCAGATATTTGGGACTTTCGCAATATCCTCCTATACAGTTCATAGTAGTATATCATACTCGTATTCCACGGTGTATCCAACCTGCGACAAATGCAAACGTGCTCCTGCCTCACTCCTGCATATGTTCTGGTCATGCCCTTCCCTAGATGATTTATGGAAATCAGTCTTACAAACCTTCAATGAGATCTTATAGTGTCTCATTTAGCCTAACCCTCCACTATAGTTTCTGGCATTTCCCCTGCAAGAGTTGATTTTGTCCAGTTCCTGACTCGCTCAATGCTATAATACTCAAATGAGGAGATGCTGCCCCTCCCTCTCACTGGATTAGAGATGTTATGTGATGTTTGAAACTTGAAAAAAATGCATTACTCCACTAAAAAGTTAGCAATTAAGTTATATAAAGCTTGTGGGCCTATTCTATTAGTTTTTGAGAAAACTGAGACTAACTGATGTCATTTTTTATTATTCTATTTTATCACATCTTTTTTACATATGTATTTCTTGTGATTTTCTCATTCATATAAAATCTTTTGCATGCTAAGTTATATGCATGTGTATGTCCTACGTTAGCTGAATGCCTGAGGATGGTCTAACAGAAAAAACTTGATGCTGATTTGTACTGTTCCACATTCACACTCAATAAATAAAAACTGGAAAAAGAAAAAGTACTGGGGATGCTTTTACAAGGCCCACCTCCCATGAAGCTTATCAGTGAGGATGAGGCTCATGAATATTACCCAAGAAAACCTGGAGCAGATGGAGAATTTTCATCCATTTTAACCTTCATTCATCCAGACAAGGGTGTCTAAACATGCCTGCTTTTTTCCAGCAGCAACCTGTATCACATTCACACTATAAACACATCCACATCTGTTTGCTGTCACATACAAACACAATATTCCACTGTTGAGCCACTGAGAAGACACTGAAACAGTTGCGTGTTATGTGTTAAACATGCAAACAAGAAAGAAAGTGAGCAAGAAAGATTAGGCCAGACGGCAACAGAGAGAATGAGAGGGAGTGTGAGAGTGAGAGCACAGAAAGGGACATAAATTCAAATCAATTGAATAATGAAGGAGTGTTAATGGCCTTCCTAATTATAACCAGGCCTGCCATTAGCAGATGCTGGCTGACGATCTGCCACAGCTGGATAAATGCTGGCTCTACAAAGTCTGGAGGGCC
>JAJHUR010136530.1:0-20694 GCA_027495735.1 Lutjanus campechanus
CGCCAAGGGAAAAAAACTATCATTGTTCATCCCTTCAATCGCCAATATACGATCGGATCGCCCATCGACACAACCCTAATGTGTTAATTCCATGACAGGAGATATGTGATGTTACCTAAAATTAGTTTTGAGGAAAAATAGCCCACATAGCCTATATCGGTATCGGTATCGGTTGATATCGGAATCGGAAATTGAGAGTTGGACAATATCGGCATATCGGATATCGGCAAAAAAGCCAATATCGGACATCCCTAGTTGTCGCTGGTCATTGTTAAAGTATAATGTTGCATTTGTCATGTGCTCTCTTCCTGCAGCCTGCAGGCAAACTACCTGAGCTTTGAGTCTGTGGAAGAGGGAGTGGGGACAAAAGAAGTCGCTTCAACTATAGATTGTGTATTAGAGGGATTCAGCCATAATATACTGTTTTATAGCTCCAACTTACTATTTGGGCTGCAGTACTCTTTTTTTGAATGCAGGGACTTACACACTTCTTCTTTAACAATAAGCGAGACTTCCCAGATCTTGTTTTATTGTACTTTCACCTGCCCCGCTAACAGCCATCAGAGCCATAAAGCACTTCCTTGTTCTGTTACAATATATATTTCTTTCTTAGATTGGATTTCTCTTCGGGGCTCTTGGGAGGTCAGGTTAGGATTATGTTGGGAACCACAGATCAAAGCCACTTACAGGTAAACCTGACTGTGAATGCACCTGACATATTGGTATCAATCATTGCACAGGAAAACTGTGTGCACAAATCTTCAGGTACAGAACATCAAAGTTGAATTAGGGTGTCAGCCTGTAAACTACGATGGATGTTTTAGAGTTAATGTGGGTAAGGTTACCATTTTCATTTTCTCTCCAAAATAAATTTGGCTTTGGGGTTTTGTTTAAAACTGTACAAGTGCTTGTATGAGTGCTTGTGCTCTGTCACACTTCTTACTAGTAATGAACTTGGTGAGTACAATTAATTTAATTTTACAAATAGGAATTCATTGTCATAATAATAAAAATAAGACCAAGGTGGTAAAAACTAAGAATTTCTCTTTAAGACAGGGTGAGGTAGGTTGTGTAACTTTTGAGTTATTATCTGGCAGCAACGCAAACTAATTTATTCATTAGTTCATCTGTACTCCTTCTCCTGTTTTCTCAGTGTGTGTGAAGCCCTCAAACAATACTGGTCTCGTGTCATTAGACATTTAGAGAATTCCTGTATTCTAACTCCTTGACTCTATTTAGTGAAACGCAGAACTGAAATTGCCATGTTTTCTTCCTGAGGCAGTTCAGCTCTGAAGAGCGTACACAACTTTTTTCAAAAACAGCCTTTGAGAAGTTTTATTTAAAAATTCACCAGAGAGAGTGTGATGATGATGGAGAACGCCGTACACTAGAATATAAAAGTTGGCTTCTATGCAACTTCTATGCAAACCCCCACAGACACTGCTGAATGTGCTTTGAAGTTTTGCTGCATTAAAATAGCCCCCAGGATCTGTGAAAATCAACATAAATGTGTTCATACATATACACTAATTACATATGGTTGCATATGATAGCTGATATATATACACATATGCCAACATACAGTATGTAAACATATTGGAAATGCTAACCCTCTCACGTACCTTCATATGCTACACCATCTCAAATTAGTGTTTGCTGGCTTGATTTAGATGACATAATGCTACATGTAACTAGAGCTGAGTTTAGGGATTATACTGTATAATATATCTAATTCAACTGCATGATATGAATTATAAAAGAATGTTACTTCTGAGCTCCCTATAAAGCTGCCACTTTACTTAAGATAGTGCTGAGAATAAGAAATTATTGACTGCTGTATTTCATACAATACTATTCAGAGCAAAGTGGCCTATGGATGACAAGAGGTAGAGGGTGGGTGGAGCTGAAGTACCAAATTAAGTGTCTATTTAGCGCTGGGCCATCTGTGACAGTACCTACCTGTCACTCAAAGTGGGCACCACCGTAATTGTGCATAACTTTAAACCTTACTATAATTTAAAGGGGTGAGTTATGTAAAAAAAAAAATCACCTCTGTACAGTTGTTATGAACAGTGAAATTAGCTATAGAGACCAAAACTGTTTTTTGTATAAACATCTGCCTCAGCTGGGCATTTTAATATGTAGGTATTCTGATTCTCTTGACGCTTTTGGAGCCAGCTTCAAGTAGACATTCAAGGAACTGCAGTTTTTGGCACTTATGCGTTGGCTTCATTTTTCAGCCCCGGAGGTTCCTGCTTGGTTGTAGCTGGCCCGCTGCCTTTCCCATTTTGCCAAATTCAGGCCAGAATTGAGAAAAAACTGCCAAGAAACGTAAACAGCACACTCATGCTCCAAAAATCTGTTCCAAATATTTCAGAATCAAACTGGTAGATTTCAATTAAATTCACACATCTGGAATGACCACATGGCCTGGCCTTTCATCTACTACCACCACCTGGACAACTTTTATAGTTTTAGTCTCACTATACACTTGCCAAAAGAAACTCTAAGAACGCTAGCACAAACTCAAGAAAGAGCGAAACTCATCGTGTTTGCGATTTGTTCTTGCCAACACCTTCATAATGTGAAGTCCAATAAACACTGCAGCCTCTATGGGCAGCAGCTGAAGCTTTACACTTGCCTTCACATGCATGTTCTCACATCAAAGTAATCAGATGGTGAGTGACAGAAATCAGATTACATTGTAGATTACTGTTTTCCAATCGCTGGTGGTTTGGGTCACAGTGGTAAGGTGCGGACGAACCAGGTGTTTATTTTAAGAACATAAATGACATACAAGCACAGCTGTCATGGCTTTCTTTCAACTCGTGGCTTTCTTTTTTTGTGTGGCTATTTTCGCTTTTATTAGACAGGACAGCTGGAGAGTAGACAGGAAACAGGGGAGAGAGAGAGGGTATGATACGCAGCAAAGGGCCACAGGCGGGAGTCGAACCTGCGGCCGCTGCAGAGGACTAACAGCCTCCATACATGGGTCGGACGCCCTACCAACTGAGGTAAACATCCGCCCCAACTCGTGGCTTTCTGCAGGATTTTTGGGACGAGTTACTAAATTATTCACAGCTAGTTAAAAAATAAAGACAGGGGAACTCCAACACTGTGAAAACACCCACAAAGCAGCCTGTGATCATTATGGTTTATTTATATATGAAATGTTTTTTTTTTCTGGTGTGGAAGATCCCTGACCTCAACCACAACCTTTGAGATGAACTGAAGCACCGGCTGTGAATCAGGCCTTATCGCCCGGGTCGACCTCACTAATGCACTTGTTGTTAAATGGGGGCAAATCCCAGAAGTCTGTTTCCAAAATCTGTTGGAAAGCCATCCCAGAGGAATGGAGGCTGTTACAGTAGCAGATTAACAATGTTGGGGTGTCCATGTAGCTCAAAACTTTAGTGTATCATTATAAATATAGACAGAAAACAGATTCTACCCCATAAGTTTGTGCAAATATTTCACACACCATTTGCACACCAAAATTAGCATGTGAATATGTTTTTTCAAAAGCAGTGTATACAGGAGATCGCAGAGAAAGATATTTTTAAGTCTGCATGTTCAGTTCTCAGTAATTTTCTAGCTACTCTGTGTCTTGAAGTTTAGTTTCTCTCCTGCAACACTATTTGTACAGTACTTTAAGGTATCTGCTTTATTTTACTGTTTCATGTTCGCTTTCAGCTGACAGGAGTCGTGTTTAGTTACTGCCAATGAAAAGCAACATTTCCTGATTTTTACTGCTTCATAATAAGTTTTCAGATAACAAAATAACATGGGGGTATTATTGTAAAAATGATTTATTGGATCCATTGTTCAGACGAGGAGTCATCAGTTAAATGGACACCTTCAAGCAGGTGCAAACTCCACTCTGCTGGGCTGACACAACCAGTCAAACTGAGTCATGCCAAGCAGCATGCATGTATGATAAAGTAGGAAAAGAGGCAACAAGCCTTCACTGCTTCCACCAAAAAGGTGAGAACTTAACATGTCCACCCGGGTGTCATGTTTCTATCATTGCCAATCGGAGCTGGAGACAATACCTGTGACCACTTGACCCAAGAGTGAATACTGATAGTACCTGTTCCCACTGAAGACAAAAGTCAAATGTTCGAGAATGTTAGTGGATTTTCTGTCCAGTGTTAAAGGGACTTTACATTAATTTATATAGATATAGTGTGAGTAAATCTCTGCAATGCTACAATACCAAAAAAAAGAGGCCTTTCATTACAAGAGACTCAAATATGAAGTTAACTTTGCACATTTTGGTCACTGATTCTCAAACTCAGAAGTTGATCCCTGCCAAACAGCAGCTGTCCAAATGCTTGATGGGTCAGATTTGCGGGCCCATGCTGACCTGCAGGAGTGGCCCATATCTGGCTCTGGTGATGTGTGCTGACTGACAGCGGTGCCAAAGCTGGCATCCTGACAGCTCTGCTGTTGGGGCTTGTCAGTTTTAGCGGGACACAGATTTGATCCAGACCCGACCTCTTTGACCTCTTGACAGGATTTTTGCTCAGAGCAGCAGTGCTGACACTGACACACAAATACACACATACCGTAGGCAGACACACACACACACACACATGCTTGGCAGACTGGCAAATATTTCATCACCCTGTGCAATGGGAGAGCTTCAGGGTACTGTACTCTACACGAACAACAGGATTATTGCAAGGTACTGCAGGTTAAGCACACAGCGATGGATATCTTTTTTTTAGCAGCATAAATGTGCCAATAATGTAAACCTAGATTTGAGGTCAGGTCTGTAGAGAGAGGGCAGAAACTTCAACATGAATGGATTCATGAGGAACAGAAGTTAATTTTGGTGACAGCTGTAGCATACAGGGGCTGCAGCACATTACGTCACTCGGAAATATGGAGTGCTGCCTTCGTCTTATCTGCAGTACATCCGAACAAGCACATTCACATTGTTTCTCCCTCCTCTAAACTTCTTACGTATTATAAACGGTTGACTAAGTGCATAAAATGGGGGGGAAAAAAACTCGGGAGTAATACTGTATGTGCACGGTTCATTTAAAGTAGATTAGCCAGACGTGTCAAGCTGTCCTCCAATTGGAGATAGTTTAACTCTCCAGCCTGACATTTGCCAGTCGGAGAAGATAAACAATGTTCAGTAAGATAAAAGTGATTTGCGGCATATAATTTCGCTTGACAATCTTGTCTGGCTAGTGTAACTTTTTAAATAGTTGACACTTCAAAGCGTTCTTTGTGTCTGAGCTGTGACTGTGTGGGAGCAGAGAGGAGGGAGGAGGCGGTGCACTGCCACTCCGCAGAGGCTCGTCTGGGAGTGCGTGTGTACACTGGATGTTGTTAGACTTAGGGATGTAGCAGAAGGTTAACCCGACTAAACTCCAAATCAAAAGCTTCATGCTATATGCCGAGTTTAGGTGGCCTTATCTGCCTCTACTCCTCTGAATCTAACAATCAATTTTTATGCCCTAAGATGCTACAAATGTTTAAAATGGACTATGTTAAAGCTCTTATCATGGCAGGAAAACATTCTGTACATTCACAGTGCATCTCAAATCCATAGCTTACTATAATTCCAGCCTGGAGACAAACAACCAGAGGATCGAGAAGCAGGAGACTACAGAAGGAGATAAAAATGGTCCAATACACAGAAAATATTGCAGGAAGCATAAGTGGAACACACTGTACCTTGATAGTCTTGGCAGCAACAATATTCGACAGATTCTTCTTGGCCACCTGAGAACCTTTGCCTGTAGGTAGGAAGCTTGGTCCCTGTGAAGATTTGATTAGAAACAAAATAAATATAAGAATATCATCTACCCTAAAAGAAAAGAAAGAAAAGAAAAGAAAATATTACATCTGCACTTCCAGCAAGAAAAGTGTAAATGATAACAAGAAACAGGATAGAAACAGGGGGTGTAAAACTCCCTGGTCATCTACAAGAAACAAGAGCGCAACCTATAGGTAAATAACATTTATTTTGAACTGTCCTTCTGCCATCAAAAAAATGGTCAAGCCTGAGTTGCCACCACATGTGTATGATTTGCCCTTGGAATAGATGAGTTATGGTTAATGGTCCTTGAAGCCGACGTTTATATCAATGAAATTTCGTCTTTTATCACTGCTCCACCTCTTATTCCCACATTGTTCTCACACCAAGAGCACATCTTAGGACCACTCAAGGCCAATCGATTATAAAGAATTTTCTTGAAATGGAATCAATAAGAAGAAATACTGTTTTATCTGAAGAGGGCAACTTTGATCTTTAGTCTGTGGTGATGGAAATATGCGGCAAATGCAACCTTTTTCAAGGGTTCGAGCAGAACATCTGCGACTGCTGATCGTATTTATCAGAAGCACTGCGTCCTGCATTCCTAAAGCACGGTTTTTAAAGTTCACCAGTCGTACAGTTTCATCAGCATCAACCTCTGGTCTCCACCTCACCTGAAGGGCCATGGTGTGGTCACAGAGGAAGCTCTGGTATTTCAGGGGTATATGGATGCTCTCCTTGGGCCGGAGGTAAACCCTGGGACCTGGGGTACCCTCTTGCAAGTGGAACATGTTCTCCTCCAGCGGGGTCGGAGTTTTGGTGAGTGCTTTGAAGTAACCCCACTCCTCTGTGTTAGTGATGACACTGGATGGAAAGATTAAAGGACTCAAGTGAGATGAAAGCCGCCTCTTGTACATCTTTAAGGGATCTATCCGGGATCAGAGTTGGACTTGTTACATGATCAGGAAAGCTGCACTGTTCATTACATCCTGCAGTGTGACGAGATGGTACTGAGTGGAACAAACAACAAAGTGAAGTCTTTGCGACAGAAAATGTTATTGGATTATCAAAATCACTTGATATCAAAAATAAAATAAAATCAGCTGGTGGGTCTGTGAAGATTTCCAGTCATCCAGGTCCCGGAATCTCAAGGACCTGTACAAAGGCAGCTGGACTTGCTTGGAGACGTTTCACCTCTCATCCGAAAGGCTTCTTCAGTTCTAACTGATTAATGGGGAGTTCCAAGTATTTAACCTCTTGTAGGGTCATTAACAACTCACATGACTCTCAAGGAGTTATGACCCCACAAGAGGTTAAACACCCAGACCTCCCCATTAGTCAGTTAGAACTGAAGATGCCTCTTGAATGAGAGGTGAAACGTCTTCAAGAAACTCAAGCAAGTCCATCTGCTTTCATATAGCTCCTGGAGTTGGTTTTATTTCTGAAACATGAATGTGCTCTGTGATTTTCATGGTAATCTGGATGTCTGATTTTGCAGTATCTACAGGAAAGGTCATAGAGTGTCCAAAATGGAAATGATCATCATATACAGAGCATGGATGTGCTCAGTAAATTCCACTTCAATTTATTTTATTTCTCTGTGTGCAAGGGGAAATTTTAGTCTGATGGGTGCATCAGAGGGTGCTCAAAAACATCATGTTTCACTTGCTGGGCTCTGAGCATTACTGTCTGCAGAATACAGAATTCTTGTTACTGTATGTGTTATGATGTAAATTGTTATAATGCATTGTCACAATGTAAAGCTTTCTACTGGGAAGTACAAAACTAAACTAAATGTGCCCTGTAATCACTGAGATATTTGGAGTTTTGGATGGAATAACCAACTGACATCACTACTTCTTTAAAAAAAAGTAACAATATATTAAGGAAATCAAATTAAAGATGTATTCTAGAGATTTAATATTGCAATTTCTGAAAGTTTAAAGTCTTGGGAGAGATAGTTTCAAAAAAGAATGGTTGAAGTCAAAGCAACAGAGACTGAGATTTCCTGTCCGAAGTTACTCTCGAGCTCCAAGATAATCAGATATGATCCAATTCTTTAGACCCTCCCTGCTAAGTAAACACCTATGTCTTCTGAACTCACACTCTTAGTGCAGAATTGTTGCTTTTTTCAGACTTGATAAAGCTTCTCCAGAGCCAAATAAGACATTAGTAACTAGTACTATTACTAGTGCACTGATCTTTATGGGCACAGTAACTGAAATACTTCTTCAAAATCCCAGTTCCTAGTTTTTTATCCCTCCAACTTCAACAACACTTCTCATCTCAGCTTACTCAATATGACAGGATCATGAACAACTCTAATGACAGCAAATTATTTATGGGATGGGAAGATATGTGTTTATTTTTTAAGTTATGTCCTACATATCCTGTCAGTGAGTAAACTTTTCAAAAGAACCTTCAGTAACAAATGTTACAATGTGCTGTTCAATAATGAAAGACTTTTAAAAAATGCACAAACATAACATAAACATTACATGCACATAGAATTTTTCCTGCAGCCAAGGGAAGCGGAGAAAAATGTCAGAGATATAGATGACACAAACATGTTTTATTGAGTGCTACAATGATGTGGTGCCACTTAGCTTTCACTTTTGCAGATGTACTGACTCGGTGATAATAACGAAAGCAGTCGATGGATAATACGCTCCAATATGTTCTGGTAGTTGCTAACTGTGCCTGCCTGCTACTTGGTGCTGAACAGATTATGTACAGTGGGGTTTTAGAGCCTTTTCACTGTAAACATCTGCCTTTTGCAGTCAAAAACAACATTATGAGAGCAGTGAGAGTCAACTAACACTGTAAAGTTGTGGGCTGAATTGATAAATGATAAGCTAAAACTCATTATAAAGCTCTGGAAAGCCAAGAAAAATTCTAAGGGGTCCCCAAGGCTGTTTCTACACTGAGGTTATCTAAATTAGATTTACACGTTAACTGAAGCACAATTTCTACAAAAATCTGTTTATAAAAGGGACTTTTGTGTGTGTAGTCTTTAAAATACGTATGTTTTAAGTCTTATACTTCAAAGGTTTTATGACAAACTGCAGGTTTTCTGATTTGCAAGATTATATTTTACATTTACAAACAACATATCTGATAACACATTGGGATCAAAAAATGATTTGTCTAAGTAGAATCAGTAGGATTTATCTGAGCTGTCTGAGTTTTGTTCCCAGGACATCAAATACAGACATGTTAGGTTGGTATAGTGTCCAGAGAACAGAAAGTAGGTCATAAGTGATGATGGGAAGGTATTATGAGGGGGTGATGTTTCATATTATGCCTTTAACTACCATATATATATATTTTCCAAAATAAGGTCCCTTGGTGGTCCACTGAAAGGAGAGGGACTTTGTCTCTCTATATCCTTTACCTTTGATGTGTGGTCATGGGAGACCATGATAAATATTCCTTACATGCTGTATCTAATCTCTCCAAGGTACCCTTTGCAGCATCTAACACAATTCAATTCCCTGTAGTACAAACAAACAACACTTTTCCCAGTCTTACAAACAGATTCTAGCAATGTGAAGTTCACAGTATGGCCAACAATCGAAGAGAGCTAATTCCACGGTCGAGCAGTCAGCACAAAAAGTCACAATGCTTTCCTTTTAATTACCGATGGCAACTTTCATAATGCGTATATGAAGGTCAGTGAAAGGCCCCCTCCAATCCACAACAAATGGATTTCCAGGGAGAAAGCAACAGGAACAGATAACACACATGCCAACACAGGGAGGTCTCGTCTCCACTCTTTCCTCTTCCTTTGAATGCAAAAATTTCACGCACAAATGCATAAAGGGAAGTGCTGCTTTAAACATCAAAGGGTCCAACCCATGGGCATGGAGAGGGGAATTTCTCTCAATAGGAGAGCGAGAGTTTATGAATTTTTCAGGGCCCCACCTCGCTAACATTAGGGCGAGATGCAACAGTCAGTTCCATGAAACTTATTTGGGAAATTCCCACCTGTACACCTGGAATAAAACATTTTGCCTGTGGCTTATCATGAGAACAAAGACTCTCTAAAAAAGCATGGGTTGATTCATTTTTAAAGAAAGAAAATAGAACAAAGCAGGGGGTGAAGAGGACAAACAGATTGAGATAAATAGAGATAAAACCAGAGAAAGAACAAAATAAAGATGATTAAAAGGATATAGAAAGAGAGAGTTTAATGAACTCAGAGTTGAGAAAGCACAGAGAAGACGGATAATGAGGAGAGAAATACTGAGAGAGAAAGCAGCAGCATGGACAGCAGCAGTGGTCTCCTATCTCTCTGCCAGCCAGCTAGCAGTCATGGCTCACACTAAGCTCTGTGAGGCCAAGTGTAAAAGGTAGCCATGCAAAATGGATAGCAACAGGTAGCAAACATGTCCTCCACGTCAAGAGGAGCCTCTGGGTGCCAAACCACTGCAGACATCAAAGCCACAGCTAGCCTAGCCTCTCTCTAAGCACGCACCCTTCAAAGCCTGACGCTGGATTTCAGGTTGAGGGTCAGACGTTTTTTTTCTGTTTGTTTCTGGGGAACAAAGAGCTAACCCAAGGCCTTGCTTGTGTTCTCAAGAAAGCACCCTGTCAAACATTGGATGAAATATTGACAAGGAAGTGAGAGCAGAGTAGCCTCTGTGAACTGACCGAGCTGTGATTCATAGGATTACAGAGATACAGGGGCCAGTTTTGTTGTTAGTGCACAAATTCTCCAGCCCTTTAAAGAGTTAGCAGGTTAGTGTAAAAAATAAATTTCATGTTACCTCATTAAAGTTGGGGTTAGCAGGTTATTTTTGGCGTCACTGGTCAAAATTTCCATAATAACCTTTCAGCATAATGCAATTCAAGTGGTCTGAGAGAAAAACTAGACTTCTGCACATATTTTTGGCTCAGTTTTCAGGCTTTAGAAAATGTAACCCATGGAGGGAGGCTTTGGCCAATCACAGATCAGTAAGACAGCTGTTTGTTGAGCTCATTCCCAGGTTGTCAAAGCCACCAATCTAAAGCTTCAGTATTTGACAACCTGGGAATGAGACTCAAACTCAACTATCTTTGAGCCGCCAACCCAAAGAACCTGTATCTGATGTCTTGTGAATGACCTTTCTTTCTCCAGGATCACTTACTGTCCCCTGTAAACGTACATCTAATAAATTATGCACATCTCAACAACAGATGCACTAGTGGCAATGACATATCGGTGAGGGTTGAACACTGGGAATTGAGATCCAGTAATTTTTTGGGAATTCGCACCAAAATCAACTTCCTCATCCCAAGAAACATTCCCAAGGCAACACAAGATTTTTAGTGTGTGTTTTTGTGTCTGCGTGTGCCTGTGTGTTAGCATCCCACAGACTATTGTTTGTACTGAAACAAAACAACACTTAAATCCAACCTTGAAATGCATTATTACGGTTATGTAACTGTATCCATCTTTAAGCTACAGCTGTTTCTAACAACCACTCGTTGTCGTAAAATGGCAGCTTACAGTTCAGCTTTGTGGCAAAATATTTTTGTAGTGTGAATGAGAAAAAGAAAACTATGCAGGCGGTTCAGCAAGTGGATTAATCAGACATGCAGGCTTGCGTCCCAAAACCAGAGTGCAGACTCGGAGCAGCGTTCAACAGCGTTTGAGCGCAGAAGATCACTCTGCCCTTACAACTAAATCCTGAGAAATCCCAAACTGCCTGGTAAGAAGAGATGTAAACCCAGAAAGCAGTCATTTTAAAATAATTCAACTCTGATATAGACCTAGTTAATAATGACTGAATTCAATTCTCCTTTCATCATTTCTATGGAGACAGCACGCACAGTATTACAGCAGATCTGCGATAAAAAACCATAGTGTCATAAAATCTGAAAGTGTTCTGGGCAGTGCTGTGCTCAGTGAACCATCTCAACCTGAGAGAGTGACCTGAATTTGACTCTTGAAACTTACAGTGCTGTGGTAGAAACACATCAAACACAGAAGCTTCCTTGCTAATTTACACATTTCTGGCTCTCGGTGGAGGTGGCAGACGGTTTGGTGTAAAGTGTCACGCAGCCTCATCAGGAAATAAATATATAAACGAACAGGGCGCTAAGCCGACGAGAGGACAGATGCAGGGATTGATGACTCTCAATTAGACCTGGTAGGCTCGGTGACCGGGCTAATGCCATAATGATTCATCCATGGCGCACTCCAGCCTTTGTTGATCAACGTGATATATGTTAATCCAAAGCTCAGGCATGAGCAGAATCCATAACAAAAGATTCACTGAGGGAGGATTAACAAGGACGTTAACCGAAGGAAACAAACACGACATGGATACCAAGAAGGGGTGATCCAGGAAACGTCAGTCATAATGGCTGCTATGCTTGGATTAAAGGGGGTATTTAGCACCTCACCAGCATTATGTCTGCATCTGTGTCAAGGACAACTGATTGTGCTGCTGAAGCAGCCAGAATCTTCTTTGTTTATGGGCCCACAATATGTGCGCGAACAATAGAGTGAAATGTGGCAAAAATCTGAATTTATCTTCCTTATTCATGCAGACACAAACATTTCCAAAATGTGTTTGGAAATGTGGCTGCTGTTTGTACTGAATGACTAATAATTTATCTTGTTTATTCATAAATAAAGATACTCACATCTGAAAACTGTGAACAAAATTTAAATGTGCAAGGCACACACACACACACACACACACACACACACACACACAAATTAGGAAATTCAAAGACTAAATAATGCACCCATCACACAAGAACAAGATGTGTCAAAACAGCAAATAGAACGAATTTCAAAACCTTTAACGAGCACACATGCAAACACACACATTGGCGCACACCTACACACACATGCATCATATCAAAACAGTGAGCAAGCTGTGAATCAGACTCCCACAACCTGAATAAAACACACAGTCACACAAGCAAACATCCACATGACTTCACTTAATCTTGTGTTGGTGTTTCCTAGTTTTAATATTTTATAACTTGCTTGCATCACTATATGAGACATGCTCCATAATTAATGTCAGCATCACCATCCCTTCCTTGAAATATCTCCACCTGGAACCTTTTAGAACCTGTTCTTCTTTTAATATTGTTTATTGTTTCCGTCTCCACTGCACTGCAAGGACCATACAGGTTATATAAAACAGTGATATGATAATGACAAATATACAAGAAGTCTTTAAAACCCCAAAGTTGACTGTTTTATGGCATCTGTAGGGTGCTTTTGTTTCAAGTGATGGTGAAGTATACACAGTTTTAAACACTTATTTGAGAGGGTCTGTGCAGAAAACACATTAGGGTCACTTGAAACTATTCTTTCGCGCAGCAGTAAATCCATACTTTATGTATGCTGCATCATATTTGAAAGTTTTACTTGGCTGGGAGTTCTCAGGTTTTTTTTTTGTTGCAAATGCTTTTGTCAGATGGGCTGTTGGCCTGCTCGTCAGTTGTTATTCTTTTCAAAAAGGTGTCCATTTTTGCGAGTCAGCGCTAAATTTCAGGATAAGTAGAGCTTTGTAGCTGGCGGCAGGCGACAGTTCAGGTCAACACTGACAGCTTCTGACATGATGAACAATGTTTTCACTGGCAGCCAATTAGAAACGTGGGCATAAAAAAATACAATTTCAATATGTTATACATTATCATAAATTATTATAATTTGTAATCATTCACATAATGATAATACAATTTTACTTATTTATCTATTCATTTTAAATAATTTTGCTTAGGCTTAGGCACCCCCCGAAGGCCCCCACTTCGAAAATCACTGCGTTACATGATGGACCCCGAGTTTGAGAGGATCTTGTCTTAAGGAATCCCCTTGGAGCATTTTTTATTATTTTTTGGTTAGAAGATTAAAAAAAGGTCTTCATAATCAATCAGTGATCAAACCAGGATAATGATAAATTAGGATGAAAACCATTTCTTCCTTTGTTGTTCCAACTTCTAAAAAATGTGATAAAGGTTTAAAAAAAACACTCAACACAAGAGTGTTGATAGGAAAAATTTTCCTTTACAAATATCAGTTCCATAAAAGAAGTTTTGTTGTATCTTTTCAAACAGAAGCTGTCTATCCACCTGCTATCACCTTTAGACCTGATCGACAGGACTGAAACATACTGAAACCAAGTCTGTAATGTTTTCTGAAGCTGTTAAAGGTTTGCTAAATTTAACAATGTATGTACCCATAGATGAGCCTAGGGCTTATATTATGACATTATAGTGTAGCAGAACTGCCCTTTGATCTCTAGGAGGAAGATTTTATGCAATAAACAGTTAATAAAATTAAATCTGCAACAGAGTAGAACAAATAAAAAACAACATACTCTAACATTAGTCATTTATTTTTGTTTAATAGGAAACTTTATCTGCATCTGCAAAAGACCAAAACCTAATTTAGATTTTATTGTCCATGGTCCGACAACCTTTACTGTTTATACACCTTTTACATTAAATGCACTGACATGTCACAGTAGGAAAAGCACAGCTGTAAATAATAAAAAATTAATGATGTATGATTCCATTTAGCTGCTTTAGCTTCAGGGTTCTGGTATTCTACATGGGGGTTACTTACTGTAGCACTTGAATAAATGGGAGCCATCGTTATTGTTATTACAGTAGGAACACCTGTGCTTCTCTTTATGTGACAACTCAAAAGTCTGCTGTGAAAATGAACTCTGCACTGCACTCACGTTAGGATACAAAGTGGTATATGTGCAGCTAACTGACAGCAGCTAAGACAAGATAAGATAAACCTTTTTTAATCCCCTGAGGGAAATTAAGGACAAGCTGGACAGTATTGCTGAGACAAAGTCCAGTGCAGCATCACCACTTTAAAATGTAGAGGTGACAAGGACAAATGCAATGAATGTGAATGAAGTTTCATGGAACTCCAATTTCACTTTTGTTTCAGAGGCGGCCTTGAGTTGAAGTGGCCTTCGAAAAGGAGAGCTATGTGTTGGTTAGTAGTAAATTAACGCAGAACAGAATGAGAAGCCACTCGCGACTTGTTATACACAGTATCAACAACAGACTAGGAGCCACGCATTAAGATTGATGACAAGGGTGTAGAGGGCCATCTTTTTTCTTCTTCCTCTTATGTTAACAATGACCAGTGTAATGCTGCTTCACTGCCCTCTACTGTTAAGTTTTTCGTAGTCACAGGCAAGCCTTGATGCAAAGACTGGTGCTGAAAAAATGGGGAAGGCCTAAACTGTCAGTTCGATGAAAAAAAAAGTTTATCTCACACTGGGGAGGGTACAGTGTGTGAACGCAGAGTTGTTTCCTGAATCAGAATGAAAATAATCTCTAGAGTTACACCATCACCTTCACACCAACACATTCAAAACGTGCAAACACAGTTTCATTGTTGGGGCATTGCCCGTTACGGTCTGCTAATGGAAAATAGAGAAACCCATGCTCTCAGTTGGTGTTCTGGGGACACACGTACAGTATAAACTTGTAAAATCCTCCTAATTTTAAAGACGAAACACATGATTGCAAAGACATTAACAGTTTGCTCAGATTTCCTCTTTGTCAGCGGAAAATGCAATCACACTAAACAAACAGTTAAGGGTGGGGTGCCGATCTGACACCACCTCACTGTTTGCAGAGTCTTACCTGAGCTCAGGGTCATCGCTGTGAATGGTGACGGTCTGAGGTACATTAAAGGGATTTTTCAGGACAAACTCCATGTACTCAGCAGAGCCCAGGCTGGCGTAGAGCAGATGCTGGGTGGTGATGGCCTGGCTCAGCATGTTGGCGATGCCCTCTGCCTTGCTGCGCTCTTCCCTGGGTTTAATCTGATTAAGTTGCTTGGCCAACTGGGCTTCCTTAGTTCGATCCTAACACCAAAGAACAACGGAAAACACTGAAAGGGACGCCTCAGTGTAACAACAGGCAACACAAAATCATAATATTCTTAAAAAATATTATCCAAACTTAAAAATATTTTATGTACTTAAAGATAAATTGTGCATTCACATGCTCTTTGGATGGATTTTCCAGGTTGGGAATTCATTATTCCAACGTTGTTGTGTTCATGAGCTTTAAATTGTAAAATGCCAACAGCATGTATGCTACTAAGGGTAGGGTATGTTATATGTTGAGTCTGTAGGCTACCTGACTTGTTATCTGGTTAATGCTGATAAATATTTCTAACTAATCTAGGTCACTCTGTGGACAGCAACTAACAGTTACAACCTATTACCATATTAGAAAGTACACGTGAGCAAAAAATTGATATATGATTGAAAAGGAATCAATATTATATACAGTGTTTTCTCAAATGTTTGGGTTCATTAAATTTGTGCAGTCTTGTTCTAAGGCAGTGGGAGAAGTTAACAGACACAAACTGTACTTTGTTTTTCTTTTAGAACAAGCTAACAGCTTGTGGCAAAAAGAAGGAATCCATTAATCTTTAAATCTGTATTCTGTCATGAATTTAACTCTGGACTGAAACCCCCTTTAAAGGAGCTACATGTAACAGTTGCTTTCAAAAACGAGTACTGCAGTCTAAATAGAGAGTCGGAGCCATAGGCTGTATATTAAATAGGTTGAATTCCTATTTAATATACAAACTATGGCTGAAGTGAGCTGATCTCCCTCGCCCCTTCCTTCCCAGACTCGAGGAAGCTCATGCAGGCTGCAGGAACACCACAAGAGCGCAAGACAGAGCAGATCAGCTGTTTATAACTGTCAATTGTCTGTCAATGTAAAGTTAAGCACGTTATCCTGAAAAAGCTCACTGCTAAGAAAATACTCACTCTGAAGTTTGAGCTCAGTAACTGCCTGCCAGACTCCATTAATATATTGTTCAATTTAAATGTAATAAACATCTACTCCTTGATGAGTTCTTATGACTCATAAACAGACACTTATTCATTCGGTGAAGGTTCAGCATTACTTTGAACTCTACTTAACATGAAACAGGCAAACAAAATCAGTTATTCCAGTCTGGAATAAAGGGGGACACCTTGGCTGCAGCGTTGTTGTCAGAGAAGGGAGTATTTCGACTTTACATGTTTCCTTGATCTCTGATGACATATCGTGCTCATTTTATGATTTATTACAGTAAAAGAATTACAGATTTTTCCTTTAAATCTGTATTCTGTCATAAATGTTTAAACTATAGACTCAATCCCTTTAAATATTACAAAGGGAACAATAAACTGCATGATGCCAGGTATTTTGGTCAGCTGGTACACTTAAAAAAAAGTATGTAAGAAAATATAATCTTGAGGTTTTTCAACAGGCACTGAAATTATGCCAGGGATAAACCTGCTCCAAATTAAGTCCTCGCTATCAGGCCATAGAAGTCAAATCCAAATTGAATTGCAAAGCAACTCTTAAAACCTTCTTCCTGTGCAGGCAGGACGCGGTTATATTCCACATAGTATTGACTGTTATGAGGGTGTGAAACAACTAAAACACAGGTCTTACCAGAGGAGATGTAATGTGTAAAATGTCTCAGACAGACAGGCACCACAGCCAAAATCACATTTAGCATGTGCACCCATGGGTGAAAGTACAAGATGTGCCTTCGGGTAGAGGAACAATTAACACCTTCTTGTACAGTCACTAAAACACAGAGGGTTGAAGGGCACATCGCCACGAGAATTGTAACATCGGCAGGCTTTCTGGGAGACGCTCCTCGCCTCTACAGACGCTCCCTCCTGACATGTTTCAGAGCCAGAATGAAAGCTGCTCTTGTTCTGTCTTTGTTGTCCGTTTGAGATTTAAGTAAAGAAGACACACGGGGACGGACTATTGTGGTTCTCCTTTACAGATAAGCAGCTATTCTCGTCTCCCCATTGGCTAAATGCAAAGTTTGACCTCACCGTGACCTTAGCCGCTTTAGCACCTTCCTTGTGATGCACAGCAGCCATGCAGCTGAGTTTGCGCCGCTCGCCGTCGGGCTCGTTTAGGCGGTGCTCTCCGGGCGCGATGGTGTCAGCTCTGATCCCGAGTCTGAATGACGGCACGTCTCTTTCCAGTCTGTGTGCCTGTGCAGTGTTTCTCGCTGTGAAGGAGAAACAGGCCACAATCATGAATATATTTACTGAACAGAGTGGAATCTAATCTCTTTGCCATTTTGACCATATGTTCTAAAAACCCTCCAAATGTCCAAGGGAGCGAGTTGCGACAGATTAAAGTATTGTTGGAGCACCAGAAACAACAGCTTGTACACAGACAACAGTCAAACAACTGGCACCACTACAACTGGGCCAAAGCCCTACTGCTGGGAAAACAGACTTGCTCTATCCGCCCAAATTATTTTTCACCTCCATGGCTTTGTATCCTCTGCAAGCACCAAAATATCTAATTAAAATACCTGATTCATCTGCTAGTCACTAAACAATCCATCCTCATTTGGGCTGGTTCATGCAAATTAGCCATGTTCTTTAAAAGCTTTGAGAATGTGCCTATCTTGCACATTGAACAACACTGAGTCATTAATAAACTCAGAACTGCATCCCTGAAACTGAATTTGTGTTACTATAAAACAGATGGAGTACATTTTGCAGCATGCAGGAAGATAAACCCCGACTGACTAAGAGTGGCCACAAATCTTAGAGAAACGAGCACTGCAGCACGGAGAGAGAACGAGAGCGGTACGTCCGTTTATCACTTGATGAACACAGAGATGATTAGATAGAGAAAAAAGAGAGGATGACAGAGGAAAAAGAGACATGAGGATATGTATAGTAGCCTCATATTTAAGCTCTTCAGGAACGTTTCCTAGCTCAGGGCTGGAAAATAAATCACATTTATCAAATAACAGGCCTTATGAATTTTTTACCAACCTAACTTTACTCACATCTATGTTTGGGTTTGGAACCTCAATACTACTTAAGCACACTTGAAATGTGTCTGTAGCACTGTTATGAAATCACACAAAAGTTCATGTATGGCTGCTTGTATGTAGACATTTAGGCTTCTTTTGTTAAAAAAGTTTTGAAAAATGTTTTTATTCCTCAGAGTAAGGGAATAAAACAAGTCTTGTTTTTGGTATCAGCACAGTAACTCTTATTGCCACCAGTTTGTACACTATGTCCTTAGATATGTCATACTCTACCCACTTTTGTGTTTCTGGTTCTTCTGTAAGGATTGTGTCAGCAGTTTGAGTAGGTTTAGCAAATCCAGACTTCAGTAGCTGGCAGTAACTAGCCTGCAACGAGTACTGTTCACTGTATTCGTAGAATGTTGAACTAACAGGTGCACAGTGGAGCTGTTGCAGTAACAGACTTTCCCCTGCATTTATTTGGGTTGACTCCACAGTGCAGCAGGAGGTCATTCTTTTGTTTGTAACACTAAGTCTAATGTTATCTGTGGATCTCACCTCGCTGCCCTTGTACAACAACAAAGCTAATGCAGCTCACACTGTGGTTTAAACTGCACTAAGCAACATCAGCATGAAAAAACAGGCACCGCCATACAACGTACTACTCTCATTATTTAGTTGGCTTCAAATGAACTTAACTTTCACACACTTTCTCTTGACTGCCCCTCAACATTGCCACATTTGTCAAACATCGTGCCAGCCTGTAGTGTCAGCCACATTAGCCACGTAGCATGCTAACACAGAGTCCAAAAGCTTAACTTACAAAATAAACAGTAAAGCAACATTAACCACAGCAGAACTTACAGCTTCCAACCATCAATCAGCAAACAGACCAGTATTTTAACTAGTCGTACTGTAATTAAAGCGACTACAAGGAACTTTCATATTTTGTTGATTATTACACTGCCATTACCACAAAATAAAAGTCCAAAATAAAATTATTTAAATAAAAATCTCCTCCTGCTTCTTTTTAACTGGCTTACATACCTCTCACTGTAACTCTGCCTGTGAAAATGTAAACACAGCCTCGTTCCTCTGATTTCTAGTAGAGTCCAACCCCCTGGCAAACATTAAGAATAACTACATAGAAATAGCCAGTCTTCTCGTGGATGATCTCATTCTCTTATGTAGGTCACATAGAGAGATCAGTATTAAAGTGAGGCTGTTTCATGACCAGATAAAAACTCCTTGTTGTAGCTTAAAGAATAAAAACACATCAGAAATACTTAGAAAGGAAATACATTACTGATATACATTTGGTATTTCACTTATCACAAAGATGGCCTACCCGCAGAAGTAAATTTCCCATTTTTGTGCTTACACATAAACTCTTGTACATTCCCTTCTCTCTCTGTTTTCCTCTTCAGTATCGCTCTTTATCCTGAAACATTTTTCCCAAGTCTCCTTATCACAGAGGCATTGAGTCGACTGCCAGTCACCTAACCAGATAGTGTCTATAGGCTACACTGCTTCCTTTAGAACCCCGGGCAGACATGAGGAGGACAGAGAGGACACTCACCAGACAGCTTCAGTGTGTCTTACTGTAACGACTGGACTCCAGCGAAAGCAATTAGGTGCATTATATGTTTAAATGGCGAGGGAAACAGGAGTGGAGAGAGGAAAGAGTTCAGTGTGCATGAGGGACAAAAGTAGTGGAGAGATGGTGGTGGGGAGGAGGAAGAGGAGGGTGAGACAGGTAAGCAAACAGTGAACAGACCGTGTTTGCACAGAGACAAGAGCTGTGAATAAATGATTGCAACAGTTTAGGGAATAGATTTGGATTGAACACACATATGCATTTGTAAACACATTTTATACAGTACATGATTGTTTGTACGTGCTTCCATGTGCATATTTCTTATCGGTGTGCTAGTATGGAGAGTGCTATGAGCAAATGTTTGTGAAATATAATTACACAGTATTTCTAAGGTCTGTTCTCCTCAGAGTGGGCTGTAATTCTAGACCTGCCAGACTTACTTTATATCATTATAAGCAATTATCTGCTTGTTTTCAACTCTTTCTAATGGGATGCCTCTTACTGTGTGTGTGTGTGTGTGTGTGTGTGTGTTGTAGTCCA